>JADRCD010038630.1:0-17471 GCA_019843815.1 Montemys delectorum | reverse complement strand
CAGTAAGGGAAAAAGGTCAAGTAACATATAAAGGCAGGCCTATCAGAATTACACCAGACTTCTCACCAGAGACTATGAAAGCTAGAAGATCCTGGGCAGATGTCATACAGACCCTACAAAGAGCACAAATGCCAGCCCAGGCTACGATACCCAGCAAAACTCTCAATTACCATAGATGGAGAAAACAAGATATTCTATGACAAAACAAAATTTACACAATATCTTTCCGCAAATCCAGCCCTACAAAGGAAAATAGATGGAAAACATCAGCATAAGAAGCAAAACTACACCCTAGAAGAAGCAAGAAAGTAACCTTTCAACAAATCCACACAAATCTAATTCCACCTCTTACAACAAAAACAACAGGAAGTGACAATTTCCTTTTCTTAACATCTTAATATGAAAATTAATATTACCAACATATCCTAAGCGATTGAAATCCAAAAATATGAGGAATTAGAAATTTGTTGATTGTCATCCAATAGTCTCTCTAATTTGGTATTTGGAGAAATAGATCCAATATTTTACAATCTGTATATACTTTCAGCTTGTTTGTGACAGTGTCCTGCTGTGTACAACATAAGGGTCATGAAATCTTGCTTCTCCTATCTTAGCCTCTCTATTAGTAGTATTGTTTATTTCATGTTTTTACAGTATACTATGGGAAGGAAGTTTTATATGAAACAGGTAAGAACTTGTTTGATATAGAAGTCATCAGGCTACACCTCAGGTCTAACTAAGCATAAACTCTGGGGATGTGGCTCAGTAATCTGTAATTTAACAGCTTTCCCAATGACTCTAATCCATAACAGAATTTGAAGATCTTTGTCTAATCTACTACCAGACCTACATTTAGAGATTGTACTATGTACACAATACAAAACATGGCACTTAGGGAATAAACAAAATTGCCATGATTCAGAAAATCTCAATAGGACTAGTAGTATTAACAGATAGCATATAAAAGAAGCCAAACAACACAAAAGTCATCCAATGTCAGGTGCAAAGTTCAATAGTATATGCAAACATGGACAATTATAGATACTTTCTACCTGGGAACAGAGTTTTAAGGATCTGAAAATTGGGGATTTTACTGATTTCCATGTTTTCCTCTTCCAAACATAAACATTAAAACTTTTCTTTTATCTAGACAACAATCAGTTTTAGGAAATGAGTAAGGTAAATTAAGGCAATAGATACAACCAAAGAATGGATAAAGACAATGTGGTTCATTTACACAATGGATTACTACTCAGCTACTAAAAATATAAACATCATGAATTTTGCAGGGAAATGGATGGAATGAGAAAATCTCATCCTGAGTGAGGCAACCCATACAGAAAAGGACATGCATGGTATGTACCCACTGATAAATGTATATTCGACATAAAGTACAGAATACCCATGATACACTCAACAGACCCATAGAAGTTAAACAAGAAGGAGGGCCCAAGTGTGGATGCTTGAATCTCTCTTAGAAGGGGAAATAAAACAGTCATGGAAGACAGAGCGAGGGAGAGAGAAAGCAGGGTAAGGAGAATAGGGGGCAGGATTAGGCATGAGGAAAGACAGAATAGAGACCTAAAGAGCCAGGAGAATTAGTAGAAATAGTTAACTGCCATGGGTCAGGGGGAGAGAGGAATCTCTAGGCAGTCTCAGAGACCTGGGATGTGGGAGACTCCCAGAAGTCAAGAAGGCTGTTGACCTTAGCTGAGATTCTTAGCAGTGAGGACATGAAACCTGAACAGGTCACTTCTGTAGTCAGGCAGGTCCCCTGGTGGAGGACACTAATCCAAATGTAAAACTTCCAACCCAAAATTTTTCCTGTCTAAAAGAAATAAAAGGACAAAGACAGAGCAAAGAGTGAAAGAATGGCCAACCAATAACCTGCCCAACTTGAGACCCATCCCTTGGGCAAGCACCAATCCCTTACAGTATTAATGATATACATTATGCTTACAGAAGGATCCTAGCAAGGTTGTCCTCTGAAAGGCTCTACCCATCAGCTGACTGAAATAGATGCAGATACCTACATCCAAACACTAGATGGAAGTCAGGGAAACTTATAGAAGAATTGGGAGGATTAAAGGCCCTAACACTATAGAAAGACCAACACTGTCACTTAACCTGGACCACTGAGAGCTCTCAGAGATTGAGTCACCAACAAAAGAACATAAACAGGCTGGACTGAGGCCCCCAGTACATATGTAGCAGAGGGCTGCCTTGTCCTATCTCAGTGGGAGAGGATGTGCTTAACCCTGTGGAGACTTGATGTGTCAGGATGGGGTCCCACCCACTTAGTGGCAAAGAGAGGAAATGGGTGAGGGACTCCAGGAGGGGTGACTGGGAGGGAAAGCAACATTTGAGAGAGAGAAATAGAGATAGTGACAGACAGAGACAGAGACAGAGACAGAGACAGACAGAGACAGAGACAGAATCTAAAGAGCAATTGAGAAAGACACTGATATCCACCTCTGTCCTGCATATGCAAGCACATCCATTTATATAAATGTGTGTGTGTGTGTGTGTGTGTGTGTGTGTGTGTGTGTGTGTGTGTGTGTGTTACAATGCTTAATATGGTCACATGAGGCTCATTTAAGTCTTTTTCTCACACTGATGTTGTCTTCAAAGGTTATTGTATATTCAAGTTCACTGTTGTTTTCTTTTGCCATGTCTAACACTGTCAAACCCACAAGCAATTTTCATCACAGATATATTTTTTCATAACTATCATTTCCATTTGGAATGTTTTTTATATCTACCATTTTCTTTTTCATATGTTTCTGGGTTATTTTTTTACCTCCATAAACATATGTAATATCCTTGTTTGCAAATTCTATCATCTTTCATTTTACCATCTGTCTTCCCTACGCTTATAAGCCACATTTTTTATAATTTTAACACATGTAATAATTATTTTTCTGGATAGAAGACATAGTGAATTTTCAGTATGGAATACTATAATTTATAGTATTTTAAAATTATAGGCCAGTGAAAACTACTCAGTAGGTAAAGGTACTTTTTGCCAAGGCTGACAACCCAAGTTCTCTCCTTGGAACTTACATGATAGAAGATACCTGACCTCCACACACTTTCTCTTCCTTTTTTACCATAAAAATGTTGGTTTACAAAGAATTCTCTATTGATGAACACCAAATGGCTGAGAAACACCTAAAGAAATGTTCAACATCCTTAGTCATCAGGGAAATGCAAATCAAAACAACTCTCAGATTCCACCACACACCAGTTAGATTGGCTAGGATAAAAGACTCAGGTGACAGCAGATGCTGGAGAGGTTGTGGAGAAATAGGAACACTAAGACACTGCTGGTGGGATTGCAAACTGGTACAACCACTCTGGAAATCAGTGTGGCGGTTCCTCCGGAAATTGGACATAGTTCTACCAGAGGACCCAGCCATACCACTCCTGGGCATATACACACAAGATGCTCCATCATGTAATAAGGACACATGCTCCACCATGTTCATAGCAGCCTTATTTATAATAGCCAGAAACTGGAAACAACCCAGATGTCCCTCAACAGAGGAATGGATACAGAAAGTGTGGTACATCTACACAATGGAGTACTACTCAGCTATTAAAAACAATGAATTTATGAAATTCTTAGGGAAATGGATGGATCTGGAGAGTATCATCCTGAGCAAAGTAACCCAATCACAAAAGATCACACATGGTATGCATTCTCTGATAAGTGGTTATTAGCCCAGAAGTTTGGAATACAGGAAGAACGAGCCACAAACCACAAGAAACTTAAGAAGAAGGAAGACCAAAAGGTGGACATTTCATTCCTTCCTAAAAAGGGGAACCAAACACCCACAGAAGGAGTGGCAGAGATTAACTATGGAGCAGAGACTGAAGGAAGGACAAGCATATAGCTATCTCCTGAGAGGCTCTGACAATAGCTGACTAATACAGTTGTAGAGGCTCACAACCATTCATTGAACTGAGTACACTGTCCCCAATGAAGGAGTTAGAGAAAGGGTCTATGGGGCTGAAGGGTTTGCAGCCCCTTAGGAGGAACAACAATTACTAACCCTCAGAGCTCCCAGGGACCCAACCACCAATCAAGGACTATACAGGGTGGGACTGAATGTTCTGGCAGCATGTGTATGGTAGAGGATTGCAAATTCGATCATCAATAGGAGAAAAGGACCTCTGCCTTGTGAAGGTTCTGTGCCCCAGTGTAGGGGAATGCCAGGGCCAATAAGTGGGAGAGGGTGGGCTGGCAGGCATGGGAATGGGGGAGGCAAAAGGGGTTTGTTCTTGTTGTTTTTGTTTGTTTGTTTGTTTTTTGGAGGGGAACCTGGGAAAGGGAAAATTTACATGTAAATAAAGAAAATATCTAATAAAAAAAGGAAAAAAAATGTTGGTTTACCTTCAAAGCATTCAAAGTACTATGAGTGATACAAACAAAAACTTCAAAAATGCCATAGATGAAATTCAAATTCATATTCTTATAAGCTACTACATGCCTGACTAGTCCATGACATCACTATAGTAATATATTATATATATATATATATATATATATATATATATATATTAGTATAGTATTGTTCAACAGTCTCTTATTAATGAATACAATTTAATAAAAATACCTTGAGTCTGCACAAAGCAAAAATGCTTATGCTGGGTCAAAAGGTACATAATAATTAAATTGAAAGAGTAATATTAAACTATCTTCTAGAAAATAATACTAGTTGATACATATTTATAATTCAAACATGAGGCCATTGGTTCTGGATATAAAAATTTTAATTAGCATTTATGAACCTAGTAGGCTAAAATATCTGTTTTACACCATATGTTTGTAACTAACACATTAAAGAAATTACCATATTATTTGGATGTATCCTTTCTGTCCATTTGTTTTAGTGGCTATTCTTTTGGTTGTTGATATATAGTAATCTAAAGGGCCAAAGGGTTTTAAATGTCCATTAACAGAGTGAAAAGCCTGTTGCTAGAGCTTAGTGAGGAACATGCAAAATTATATGGACAAGGAGGAAGAGGAAGGTAGGTGCCTGTCTATCCAAGATCTTATTTTATTTTAACAATAATAAAGAATCAATAAAGGATTTTAGGTGTGCAGCAGTATGATTTAATTTGTGTTCTAAAATTTTACTTTTTAAATAATTCTGAAAATGAATTAGAAAACAGGAAAAAATGAAAAACAGAAAGAAGAGTGAGATGATGTCTGCTTCAAGAGTCTATGTCTGTGATGATAGTGGCTTAGATGGTGATGGTAGATATGGAAAGGGAATCATGTTAAAAAGGCAATTTTTAGTCACTTCAATCTGCTATTCTCTCCTCCATCACATATAATGCACTTTCATCTTCATCTATTTTTCTTTCTTCCTATTTAGGGCTGAAGAATGAGATGCCTTTTCTCTTTTCTGAGACAAACCTCACAGGATACAGTAAAAATCATGCAGTCAAGAAGTCTTTATTAAATGATGTGACCTCAGGTATGCCACATTTGTGGCAGGTCCTGTTTTCAAGAGTAGTTAGGCAGCACAAACTGTAGTTAATAGGGAATAGTATAAAAGAGTAGATAATGGAGGAATTTCAAAGGGTGAATATACTGTATACAATTCTCAAAAATTAAAAATATTATTTTAAAATATGGTTATGCTACACAATCTATCAGAAAGAGTTTTTAAGAATTCTTTTCTGAAGAATCTTTTGACCACATAGTCACTTTCCCATGTAAAGCTCTATCAACGACTGCAAACTAACATATGTTATATATGTTACTTGCCATTTTTTACATTGGGCTATATGAAGTAAGTTATTCTCTTTGTTTGTATAGGCTCTTTGAAGTAACTGATTCTGTAAGCTAGAGTATAGTACAAGATATGGCATATAAGTAGGTATTTAATTATTAACCATTTAGAATTGGGAAAATGGATATGAAATTTTACCTAATGTATTTATGGAGATACTAATATATTCTCACCTATTGATATCATATATAAATGTTTGTCTTGGGAAAAATACATCTATATTCTTGAAATAGATCTACATAATATGTTAGATAAGTTCCATGTGATACCAAGCTTACTCTACTAGTAGCTTATAATGTTATTCTTCATCTATATTTGAGTCAATTTGATATTCCTTGTTCACAATTTTGGACCAAGGTTATTGTAACTATAAAATATATTAAGTAGGTAATATAGTAAAAGATTTTCATTTTAAGGAGGAGAAATTGATTGTAGTTAATAGTGAGTTTCTAGGGAAAATACTAGGGATTACATAGCTCTCACAAAAAGATCTTAAAAAGATCAGTATAAATACCAGAAACTACCAGAAAATAGGGGTCAACATGGATACCCTAGATGTACATTATACCATGGGAAAGTCTGTTTAGTCTAACAACCAAGTGTTACAGTCAAATTTACTAACCAAAGAAGAAAGTATTCCCTGACCCTGAGAGTTTAAAGAACATGGAAGAAATGGGAGAAATAGTGACTTTTTGACAAGTGTGTTCATTTAAATAAAAAAGGGAATATGATACATTGAATTGTGATTTGTATAGATTAACTGGGTTTTGTAGTAACAGAAAAAAATATGTCTATACTATGGATGTGACTTTTAGTTTCTTTGAAATCCACAAAGGATGTGAGTATGGGAGATATCATGTTTCATAGTAGAAACAGTGCTAAGACTGTTGCTCAATAGTACCACAATTGCTTTGTAAGCACAAGGCCCCTGGTTCAATCTCCACTACAACATTCACAAGAAAAGATCATTTAAGAGAATTCTAATAATTGTTAAAAATAATCACTACCACCTTGCAGTAGTCAAGTCTTTCTGTTCTGGTCTAATAAGGAAGAATAGACTTAAGGAGTCTTCACATTGTTTATGAATGGCTAATAATATGTTCCTGGTCCTTGTGGCATTTGTCATCTCTGCCACTGCTATTCAAGATGTGTTCTATGCCCCACCAGCATCATCTGCTTCCACCACACTTCTGAAATCAACCACCATGTCATACACTTGTTTTTCTATCACATTTCAGCAGTCATTTGCGATAAGATATGTATAGCAGTGCATTACTATGCAATAAATAGCAATGACCCTATGCTTTCAAGCTCTTAGTTTGACTCTAATGATAATTTGATGTACTGCCTATCAGAACTTCACCCAACCCTGAGCTTTTAGGACAAAATACTTCCATATGAGCTCTACCAAATCACCTTGTCTTCTTTATACAAACTATTGTGTTCCAGGTTAAACAAAATACCTCAACAATATAGCTTCATAATGCTAGCTCCTTCTCACCTATTCACCTGAATTCTAGCCTTGGTGCTGGAAGCACAAATCAATGTCAGTTTATCCAGTTACTATAGTTAAGATCAGAATCTGCAGGTCCTCCCATAAATAAATAAATCCCAAATGGGTCTGCTCTTTTAGACATCTAAATACTTGGACATATATGATTACACTGTGAATATTACCACAACTTAGCCTCTCACTTTAGGACTCACACTACACTTCAACAGCTTTAATAATTAAAAAATAACAAATAAAAGTAAAATGAGAGGAAACATATGAAAAACATTTGTAAATCACAGTGTTTTGCAAATGCAATCTATTAGTATTTGGAACCTATTACCTGTAACTAAACTGAAAATGACTTTACATCTTTTGTTTTAAGCAAAAGCTAGGACAAGTATAGATTATTCAAGTCATATAAACAATTTAATTGTATATAAATAGTTCATTTGCCTTTTTTTTAAATGTGTCTTTTTTTTATTAGATATTTTCTTTATTTACATGTAAATTTTTCCTTTCCCAGGTTCCCCTCCAAAAAACAAACAAACAAAAACAACAAGAACAAACCCCTTTTGCCTCCCCCCTCCCCATGCCTGCCACCCCACCCTCTCCCACTTATTGGCCCTGGCATTCCCCTACACTGGGGCACAGAACCTTCACAGGGCCGAGGTCCTTTCCTCCTATTGATGATCGAATCTTCAATCCTCTACTATACACATGCTGCCAGAACATTCAGTCCCACCCTGTATAGTCCTTGATTGGTGGTTGGGTTCCTGGGAGCACTGAGAGTACTAGTTAGTAATTGTTGTTCATCCTAAGGGGCTGCAAACCCTTCTTGTTGACAATATAGATACAAGGACATACTCTCAGAGAACAAGATCAAGAAGTAGCAGTTGATATTAAAATTATAATGTATCATATATTCAAAATGACTACTATAAATGGAGACTACTCTCACAATTTCTGTAGAAACATAATTGATATCCACGTGAAGATACAGTACAGTTTTATTTACAAATATCATAGTTTCCAGTGTACTTTGTTTTAAACTGCTGCCATAAATGAAAATCACATTCACTACTACTATGGAAATGTACACTAATAATTATATGTAGATATAGTTTAAGTTCTCAGTATTAGTAAGTATATCAAGTAATTTGTCCTAAAGTACAGCCTTATAAAAGAAAATTACTTTCATAACCATTTGAGAGCTTAATTACTAATCAAACATAGATACTGTTTTAGTTTCAAATATTAGAGTTTATTGTGTAGTACTTGAAAATAATTGACTCTGAAAACATTTATTCTCTACAATCCTTGAAAACCAAATGCTTAACATAAACCACAAATGTTCACCATAACAATGCTTTCAAAGTCTGTTTACTAGAACATGAATTTGGAACAATAATAAAAAAATGATTTGAATGCCAGCAATGCTTATATTCTCTCCCAGAAAGATGCAGGAGTGTGTCAATAACATTCCCATTGGTCTGAAAGCAGGGATGTCTGCCAGAGTCCTGACTCATAAGCAGCCTGTTGGCCAGATATAGCTGAAAAGCCTGCAGTTGATTGTTTGTGCTCCAACAATAAACAGCCTATCATTACTGCCAGTGAAAAGCACTATGATATAGAAAATTACTAAGACTATGGCATGATTCAGGTTAACCAAGCTAGAATATGCATACATGAAAACTCTTCTTGTTTATTCATTTCAGTTTTTTGTTCCTTTGAAGTGTCTTATGTACCTGGTCTCAAACTCACTGTATAGTCTAGGATGGCCTTGATTTTCCTGCCTCTGCTTTTCAAGTACTGAAATTCCTTGATCAACTAAACTATTTATTTATTTATTTATTTATTTATTCATTCATTCATTTATCCTTTTTACATCCTGACTGCAGTTTCTGTTCCCTCCCCTCCTCTCAGGCCCACCCAACACCTCCAGTCTTCCCCAACCCCCATCTACTCTTTCTCCATTTCTCTAGAAAATGGCAGGCCTCCCACAGATATCAACCAAACATGGCACACTGAGTTTCAGTGAGACTAGGCACCCTGTCTCCTATTAAGACTAGAAGACACAATCCACTAGGAGGAAAGAGTCCAAGAAGAAGGCAACAGAGTCAGAGATAGCAAATGGATGGACCTTGAAAAGATTATCCTGAATGAAATAACTTAGACCCAGAGAGCCAAACATGGTATGTACTCACTTAAAGTCAATATTAGCTATAAGGTAAAGGATAATCATGCTACAATCCACAGACCCAGGAAAGCTAAGGCCCAGTAGGGTACACTTGAATCTCACTGAGAAGGGAAAATAGAATAAACATTCTTGGTGAACAGGGGGAAAGAACTGGATGGAAGGGGTGAAGACAGAAACAAGTGGGATAAAGTGGGAAGAAGATAAACTGAAAGAATACTGAAAGACATAACTGTACTCTAGGAGGTATCTCTTGGATAAGGTAGAAACCTAACGTAATAAAACTCCCAGGAATCTATGAAGGTTACCCTAGCTAAGACTCGTGGCAATGAGGGATACAGAGCCTGAACCGGTTATCGCCTGTAATCAAGCAAGAAGTCTGGTGGAGGGTTTGGGACACTGTCTTAGTTTTGCATTTTGACTTGAAGGCAGCCAGAAGGAAATTCTTCTATACTTAATGGAGCATGAGAACTAGGAGCCCTCAACGCCTGCCTACACAGTGATGTAGTTCCTCTAACAAGACCTCACTTATTATAGCAAGGATACATATCCTAGCAGTGTCACTTCTTGTGGGCCAAACGTGCAAACAGAAGAGACTATAGGGGCCAACCTGATTCAAACTACTACACCAAATGTGGTGGTTTGAATCGGTTTGGCCCCCACAGACTCATCCATTTGGATACTTGGCTTGTACATTGGAATGCTTCCAGCTATGGTGATAATGGACTCAACTTCTGATAGTATAAGCCAGTCCCAGTTAAATGTTTTCCTTTATAGGACTTGCCTTGGTCATGGTGTCTCTTCACAGCAATAAAATCCTAACTAAGACACCAACTTAGACACAAAACCTTCTTCCTACAATTTGTTCTAAAGTAAAGTTGGCCCAGAAATCATGTGAGTGGCCAACCAAATGGCTGGTCCAGCTTGAGACTCATACCATCAGAAGCAGCCCAACCCTGACACTGTCAGGAGAGCCAGGACCTAGAGGCTAGATACTCCAGAAACCTAGGATAGAACTAAACACAATAGGCAAAAAAGTGATAAAATGATTTTACAATACATCCTCATGGAATTAAGTTGAACAGGTATTCAAAGGCTGATTGTCAGTGTAGTCAATCCTCTGATTTTTGAGGCTGATTAGCTAGTTTCTGGATTATCCATGTTCTGTCTTTTCTCCAATGGTTTCCTTTGGCTGGCAGCCTTTGGAACATTTCACTGTTCATTAGCACCTATAAAGGATACCTGAAAACAGACGAGGTCACACCACTCAATTATGTTCCTCATTTCCAGCTTCACAGAAGGACTCTGTCCAAGAGATGGTTACAACTATATGTAAAATCAGGTTTCTCAATTATCAGTAGACTTCATTTATCCTTGTTTCTTCTGTCCCTCATGACCTTGCATAATCTGTACTTGGCTGAATATACAGATTTTTGCCTTGCCATATGGAGAAAAGAAAGTGAATCTTTAATAAAAAAAATTAAAGATGCTAGCTTTCCAATGTTTCTATTGCAAGTTTTCTCCCTGTTTTCCCTTCTATATAGCATTTGAGTCTCTGGGAATACTTAGTAATTATCTATTTAATTACTACTGTAATTTAAAAAACACCTTGAAAGTAATTTTATGAGCAAGTGAGTATTTAGCTATATTTCTCAGATTTGAAGAGTTGCTTGTGAGAACTTTAAACACTTAGTTTGGTTACTCATTGCTTACACTAACCTCAATCAGATTTATAGTCAGGGAGTACCAGTAATAACATGCTATTAGAAGTTCTTCTTATGATGCATGAACAAGGGTGGCATCCACAGAAAGCATGACTTGTGCAATTTTACAGATCTTTTCTCCATTGTCACCTTTGTTGCTGTGCACATCTGTATTATAAAGCAGTACATATCTCATTTGGAAATTCAGAGTAATCAAAAATACCCATAATTCTACTAGTGTAAACAGTGACTGTATTTTAGTATACACTTCAGAAACTTTCACTTCGTAGATAACCTCAGGTTCCTCCAAGTAGAATAATATCTATAAAATTGTCTTATCACTTATTATTTTTATTACATTTATTTATATAATTTATATATGTGTTTGTCTATGATTTTGTGTGTGTGGACATATATATGCCAGAATGAGCATGTGGAGGTCAAGAGATAACTTAAGGAGGTCAGGTCTCTCCTACTTTGTGTATCACTGGGCTTCACAGCAAGTACCTTCATCTCCTGAGACATACTGCTGGCTTATAGTCTATATATCAGGCATGTTTTTTTATGATTATGAGTGTACTTCAATAAAATTCTTTGAGTTGGCTACATCATATGTAACTTGTTATAGCAAGGACAAACCTTGTCTTGGAGAGGAGTTCTTGAGAGAAGGGGTGTTTAAGAGCAGTAAAACAAGTGACCCAAAGTCAAAGTGTGTGTTACAAAGCCTATGTTCTGCTTAAGACAGCTTTCCAGATTGCTCTATGTTCTGCTTTTTCTGAAGATCTCCAGACAGCTCTCTGCTTGAGACAGCATGTTTACGATTCTAAACACTCTCTGGATTACAGATCAAAAGCCCAGTGTCTTAGTTAGGGTTCTCTAGAGTCACAGAACTTAGTCTCTATGTAGTAAAGGGATTTATTGATGACTTACAGTTTGTAGTCCAACTCCCAACAATCAACTCCCAACAACAGTCTCGGCAGCAGCTGTGAATGGAAGTCCAAGGATCCAGCAATTGCTCAGTCCCACAAGGCAAGCAGGCGAAGCAGAGAGAGCCTTCCTTCTTCCAATGTCCTTATATAGGTCTCCAGCAAAAAGTGTGGCCCAGGTTAAAGGTGTGTGCCACCACACCTTTAACCCCAGATGACCTTGAACTCATAGAGCTTTCTATGTTAATCCTATGGAATTCGTAGCCACTATTCCTCAAGGTCTCTATGCCAAGATTCAGGTCAGAAACTTGTATCTCTCAGCCTCTGGATTAGGGCCACAGGTGAGCCTTCTAATTCTGGATTGTAATTCATTTCAGATGTAGTCAAGTTGACAACCAGGAATAGCCACTACACCCAGTTTTTTATTTACATATCAACTTAATCATTGCCACAGGTTCCCTTTTGATTATTGGAGGAATCAGCATCACATGATCCCAGCCCCTTGATTCTTAGAAAGAGACAGCAAACACAATCACAGACCATAAGAAGACTGAATGGGACCCTACCCTGAAATGAACATTTTTACTACACGTGGCCCTTAACTCACTCTATCCCAGACTGACTTTGAACTCAGGAATCTACTTGCTTTTGTAAGCATGATCACCACTCCCTAAATCTCTATATCTCCTAACTTACTATGTTTCTGACAAGCTGGCTCACAATACAGCTGCCTCTGTTCCTTTAGATCTGTGATGTTCCTTATTAAATTTATATCGAACCTTATAATTTACACAGTTGAGTAATTATATATTTTTATACTCATGTTTTCAGCATTCTTTCCTACAGCCTTAAGAGCTACCCTGAAGGTCACAGCCTCCTACCATTTTGCTGAGATATTGCCACACCCTCAACTCCCAGACTCATGGTATTTCTGATTAACATGAAATCATTAACCTTGGCAGAAAAGACATTCCTCAGTGGAGGAACATGAAAATGTAGACACTATTATACAAACAAGCTTTTCACCCACAGCACCCATCAACACTCTTGGAGGCCTACACCCTGCTGGCTCTGCTCCAGGGGCAAGAACCAATGTTATACTGTTCCTTACATAGCCAAGCATTGTTATATTCTCTAGATTTGGATATTTATATTTTTCTTGAATTATTTCTGTCTTTATAGCAAAGCCATGGGAAATTAGTATAGTACGTACATTTTGTGTACTAATTTAATCAAAGAGAAATTGGTAGAAGTAGATTTTTTCTATAAGTATTCAGGTGTATCTTTAAATATTTTTCCTTGATTGACAAATGACTTAATTATAACAATAGTGAGAATATATTCATTTTACAGTAACTGTTTTGTTTGTTTTTTTCAAGACAGGGTTTCTCTGTGTAGCTCTGGCAGTTCTGGAATTTGCTTTGTAGACCAGGATGGCATCTAACTCATATAGATACACATGTGTCCTGAATACAGTAACTAAAGGTGCGTGCCATCATGCCTAGCAAGATTATATAAATTTTAAAGGAATGAAAACAGCAATACTTTCCTTAGGATCTAAAACTTAGGAAGCAGTAAACCTTCCTCAAGGATCTCCCTTCCATATATCTACATCTTAACTACCAAGCACTCTTCTTAATTTTTATTTGCTTATTTTTATAATAAACTCTAGTCCAACTAGTGCTGCCCATATAAACATTGGTGAGTGACTGCTCATTGTAATGTGACCAAACTACTAGAGAACACAAACCTAGAGAAAACAGATTCTCCCTTACCCAGCAGCCATCAACTGTCAATGAGTCCTCAGCTATGGGTAGGGGATCAGCTGCCTCTTATACAATCCATGACAGAATATTGACTAGCTTGATCTTGTGTAGGTCTTAAGCTGCTCATATTTCATGAGTATAATAGTCCTGTCATGTCCAGAAGATACTGTTATGTCCTTGACCTCTTGCTTTACATCTCCCTCCCATTTCCACAATGTCCCATGAGTACTGAAGGGAAGGAGTTGTTGAAACTACTCTCTATATATTAAGTTTTCCACACTTTGACCAGGTATGAATCTCTGTACTATGCACTATCCACTGAACAAAGATGCTTCCCCAGTGAGAACTGATAGTTACACTAACCTATGGGTAAAGTGTACATTTTTTGAAAACAATTTACTTCTAGGACACTTAATCTTTACAATTTACTAATATCTATCAGTTTAAGAAGACAAGTTCTAATATATCCAGTTTATTTTTATTATAAAATTGAATCACTACCTGAATTTATTTTAATGTGCTTAAATAACCTATAGTAAAATATTATTTCTTTGGTCTACATTCTGAATATTCTATGAATTACATTATATTCAGTTATTAGTTGTTACATAAAAGAAAGATACTAAAAATCCATGTCTAAACTTTACAGGGAAGGCCAGCAAGATGGTTCAACAGATACAGTGATTACCATATAAGCCTGATGATCAGAGTTTAATCCCCAGAACCAAAATGAAGACACGAAAAGAGAATTGACTCCACAAAGTTCTCCTTTAACCTCCATATTCACACTATAAAACATATGTGACATGCACACATACACACACACACACACACACACACACACACACACATATATATATATATATACCATAATGAAAAATACTCTTCTAAAACTTTTGATATCTTAGATAATTAATTTTATGATTATTCATATTTTCTAAAATTTGCATGTAATATTTTATACTCCAATTGTCCAAATGTACAAAGCAACAAAAGTGACAATAGACCTAAGTGTTTTGTGATTCAGGAAAATACAAAAGTCATTAAAGAAACAAACAGTAATTTCCAACCAATTCCAAGGGCAAGGCAATCAAAACTATTACAAAATCCTCAACTTCTTTTTTACTCTTTAACATTGTCATATCTGTATATTTTTATTTATATTTTACCATCAATATCCACTGTTATCCCCCTATAAATAATTTCCATGCCACTTTCTACTTTGATATTTTTCAACTCATTGAGTTAAATTGTGGTTGCTTACATGAGCATGAGTGGAGTGTCATTTACTGAAGTATGGACATATTATCAGTTGTTGAAACACTGAAAAAAAATGGCATTCCTATTTCCAGAAACCATTAGCTACCCATAGTTCCTCAGGAATGGGTGGAGCCTCATGAATGCTACCCTCTTTGCATGATGAAATGGTGACAGGGCCAATTTTGTCTTCTGCAACTGCAGTTTGTTCATGAATATAGTGGCCATTTGATATCCAAAAGACACTTTCAAAGTAGTCCATCCTCTGGCTCTTTCCCTCTTCTCACCTTCTTTTCTATAATGTTTCCTGAGGTTTGTAGAGGGTGATATATGGATGACTCATTTAGAGCCACAGTCACTTATTCTCAGCATTTTGACCAGTTACAGGTCTCTACAGTAACCATTTCCTGCTTTAAAATTAAGGTTCTCTGATGAATGCTGAGAGTATGCAACACTAATATAAAAATCTGAGCATATGAAGGACCACCTTATGACCATCATATACATTTAGTAAAATAATAGAAATAAGTACCTTGGGTATATGACCCTCATCAGCTGCCGGCTCTTGACTATCCTTACAGTCCTAGGTATGATTTTCTTCCTTGGAAACCATCCTCAAACCCAAGCATAGAGGGATTAGTTACCTGAATAATAATTATGATATTGCACTAGTGGTACTGTCTGTAAAAATCATTATTGTACCTTGTAGGGTACATAGTTGGGTAAAACAGTTGATCATTTTTCTTCCCCAGTAGCTGACACAGCATCTTCCAGTGCTATGAAAGGTGGCCAGATGGGAGGAAATATCTATCTCAGTCACAATTTGATTACACAGGGTCCTGCAATCCAAGTGTTTGGTATTTTCCAAAACAGGTGTTTACAATCTAGTTCCGGTTGGCAACCAAAGAGCAATAGCAATAGTCTGCATTGTTTGAGATCTTCATAAACCTCTCAGACCAACAATTCATGACAGAATATTCCACCCATTGATAATATTTGACTTCTTGGAGGAGCATTACACACTGGTGCACAGTGCCTTCAGTCATATATTTTTAAACTATGTTTTTTCCACTGGGTTTACAAAATAGAAAGTTTCTATCAGACATTTTCACATGTTCTTAATTTTGGTTAACTCTTCCCCTCATTTTTGCCCTCTCTCTTACCTTCAGTCCTGTCTATGCCTTCTATACTTAGTATCTTCTATTTCTACTTCCACATGTATAGAGCAGCATGACTGCTCTGGTAAGACATCATATTAAAAGACCTTGTAGGTATATGTGATCCATCCAGAATGTAGACACACCTTGTATTACACTATGGTCTGACTGCTATACAAGCAAGCCCCTAGTATACACCATCGATACCTAACAAAAGTTCAAGACAGTTTGCAGAAGAAAACAGTCATGTTTGAGAGTAACATCTAATTGAGGGGCAGATCAAAAAAATTGACAGAATGAGTCATAGATAGGATATACCCAACTCACATGAGAATAGCCAAGGAAGAGAGGCTACTTAAGAGCAGGGAAAGAGAAAAAAGGTATGGTGTGTGGTGGGTAGAAGATTACATTGTATGAAGGCTAGAAGCTTACAGGACTAGTCTAGGGATAGTTAGAACAGAGAAAGAAACACTATGGGCTCTGCCCAAGCTTGGACATGGCTCATCCCTTAATCTTGGAAATAAAAGCTATATTTTCAAATATCACATCTGTTCTATTATCCTTTCTGCTCTAGTATACTCAGACTTCCTGGCTTCCCTAGGCACTCCAAGTTAAACAGAATAGTCTAAGAATTCAAATCTAGAATACATATATGAGAAATAAAAAACAATGTTTCTCCATCTGGCCATAGCTTACCTCAGTCAGTATAATTTTATCCAGTTCCACCCATTTACATGCAAATTTCATAATTTTGTTTTTCTTAACAGCTTAATAATATTCCATAGTAAAATGTACCACGTTTTCATTATCTATTCATCACCTGATGAACATCTAGCCTGGTTCCATTTCCTGACAGTAGTGAATAAAGTAGCAGTGAACATGAATGTACAAGCATGTCTGTAAAAGAATATAGAGTCATTTGGGTATATTACCAGCAGGGGCATAGCTGCATAATAAGGAAATGTATTTTTAACTCTTTGAGGAACAATCACAATGATTTCCATAGTGGTTGTATCAGTTCTGGGCTCTATCAACGCTGAACAGGATTCTCTCTAAATACCTGCCAGTATTTATTATAATTGTTTTCTTAATAGATATTCTGACTGAGATCAGATGAAATCTCAAAATAATTTCAATTTTCAGTTTCCTGATGGTTAATGGTATAGCAT
>JADRCD010038616.1:0-15543 GCA_019843815.1 Montemys delectorum | reverse complement strand
AAAAAACAAAACCATGGTGTGATGTGGTGGGCCAGGCCTTTAATCACAGCACTCAGGAAGGAGAGGCAGGTGGATCTCTGTGAGTTCAAGGCTTTCTGGTCTAACAGCGCAAGTTCAAGGACAGTTAGGATTATGTAAAGAGACTTTAATCTCAAACAGAAAACAAACAAACTAACAAGAATGCAATCTTTTGGATTGGAGAGCAAAAGAAAAAACAAAAACAAACAAAACCCAACTGCCTCTTAAGCCAGGTGCAGTGACCCAAACCTTTATACTATGAGTTCAAGGCCAGTTTGGTCTACATAGTGAGTTCCAGGAAAGTCAGGGTTTCAGGGCCACAGAGAGAGACCTTGTTGAGAGAGAAAGACCCTGTTGAGAGAGGAGAAGAGGGGAGGAGGAGGGGATACGGAGGAGGGAAGAGAGAGAGAGAGAGAGAGAGAGAGAGAGAGAGAGAGAGAGATTTTAATCGAAGTATTCAACCATCAAAGTCCCATGTGCCTGATCAGTATATTAATATATTACCCTCTTTGGAGGACCACATGGAAGTCATGAACACAGGGTCAAAACAGACAAAAGCAGAAGTGAGGTAGTGTGATCATGCACTGGGTACAGAAAGAGCAGAGCCGTCAAGTTTATTTTATTTCTTTTTTCTTTTTTTTTTTTGGGGGGGGGGGGTGTCAGTTGGTTTGAGTTTGTTTGTTTGTTTGGTCTTTTTGAGACAGAGCTTCTCTGTGTGGCCCTGGCTGTCCTAGAACTTGCTCTGTAGACCAGGCTGTCCTCCAACTCAGAGATCAGCCTGCCTCTGCCTCATGAGTGCTGGGATTAAAGGTGTGAGCCATTGCCCAGCAGAAACATGAGGTTTGCTTTCCAAGCTGGAACATGACAGCTAAGCTAGAAGAAGCAAACATGACACTGGGGCGCCTAGCTTAAGGACTGGGACCACAGGGAGTTGTCGATGGTGCACACACCTTTAATCCCAGCACTCACAAGGCAGAGGCAGGCATTTTCTGAGGCCCAGTATGGTCTATAGACTGAGTTCCAGGAGAGCCAGGGCTACACAGAGAGACCATGGGGTGGGAAACCACAGCCCGTCTCTCCTGATGCCTGGTCCTATTTTCCTTCCTATCTTTTGCAACCCTGTTGCTCCTTCCTGCCCCTCTCTCACAGGTCCTCATACTGGAAAACAAAGCAAAACCCTTACCTACATTCTGGCACCAATAGTACCATCTTCCTGAGATTTTCTCTTCTGCCTCTCTGGGTTAAATCTGACTCGTCCTCAAGGGCAGTAGCTAACAGTCACCACTCCAAGTCTCCTCCCTGCATGTTTTAGCTGACAATGGTATAGCCACACTGCTCAGCCACTTGCCTGCATACTCTGCACCCTCAGGCAGCCATGTCCCTCCTGAAGAGACCCACCTTCTTTGGATGCCTTGTATTTTTTTGTTTGTTTTCAAGACTGGGTTTTTCTGTGCATCTCCGGCGGTCCCGAAACTCACTTTGTAGACCAGGGCGGCCTAGAACTTAGAGATCTTCCTGCCTCTGCCTCAAAGGTAGATGTCACTATCCCTGGTTTTGAATGCCCTTGTAATAACAGATCCAGGAATACTCAGCAAGTGTGGAGAAGGTAAGAGACACAGCATTGACAGAACATGGTGTATCTGGAATTACCTTCTCGTACATGACTGTTCAGCTCCTATGACGAGTTAGCCACAAGCAAAAACAAAAACAAACTCATTTTGGCTTGGGCAAGCTTAAAAACACTTGCCAGCCAGGTGGGAGATTCCTGGCTGCCAGCCTGGCCACCAACTTGCTTAATTTGACAGAGCATCTGCTGGATTAAGACCCCTCCTGTGGCTACCTGGCATGAGTCTGATTTCAGGCTTGACCTTACCTCAAGCTCAGGCAGGGTTAGGACCAATTATTTATGAGTCTGTTCCCTAATACCTTAGCTGTTGCTCACTTTCAAGGTTTTCCTTGTGCTAACCCCTACCTTAAATCCAGTTTCTTGAGGGACAGTCTGTGTCTGATAGACAAGACCTCCAGTCAGCCCCTGTTGCTCTCTTACCACAGAAGCCTTTCAGGTCCTTCCCAGCCCAGGCTAACATAGATGCATTGGTCTTGAACCTGAAAACCCACACCATGCTGTGCCGAGGTGGTAAATGATTCTTCAGAACTTGTTTCTGTGTCTCTTCCCCTGCACTCCCCCACCCCCCACCTCTAGCCCTCACTAGACCCAGCTCCTGTGGGTCAAGGACCAGCTATGAGACCACACAATGCATTCCCAAGTTTGGCAGTAGTGTGGTAAAAAGCCTGTCCTGAGTTACACGTGTAAAGCATAAAAGGATACAGAATGAGCGTTCCTGTGAGTGGAGTGACTTCCTTAGGAGGCTGAGCCCATAAGCCCAACAGAGGGAAACTGTCACTCTCCTCCATGGTCCTGCCCCTCCCACTCTCCGAAAGGGAAATTTACATTTTATCAGAATTTGGCTGCTTCCCTATGCCTCTGTGCCCTTGGGGCTGGGCTAAGAGCAAAGGGCAAAGGGGGTGTAGTCCGCTCAACCTCTGAAGAGAGAGTTCAGCTCTCTTGACTTGGAAACCCTGTCTGTCTGCCTCTCATAGTCCAAGGAGGGGGACAGAAGGTGCAGGCTTCAGGCTGCTAAGGGACCCTCGGGCTCAGTCACCTTGGCAAGAAGCCACCCGGATGTGGTGGGTGGCGAACAGGATGGGGCGGAGAGTCTTGGCCGTTCTGGGACACCGACTGGATGGGCCACTTTCGCGGGAATCCCGCAAACCACTCAGAAACGAGGTGTAGGCAATGGGAGCTGACTTGGTTTGTCGCTCTTTGGGGAAAGCAGGATGCTTCAGTTTCGGGACAAGGACCCCCTGAAGGCAATGAGGATTAGAAAAGAAGTCCCACTAGAAACTTGAGTGCCCTGATCTCACCCACTAATGTCTTGCCTCCGCTCTTCACAGCTTTCGCGGTTGGTCCTCCGCAAAGCTGCTTCCGTCTGGTGTCCAGATCTCGGAGGGCAGAAGCTTTGGCAGCTGAGTTCTAGCCTGTGCTCTGCCTCTCTCTGCCCAGGACCACGCTCCACGCCCTCCTCTGGGCCTTTGTTTCCTCATCTGCGAAATGGTCCCAGGGTTGGACCAGAGATGTGGAAAAGCCCTCGGAGCTCGGACAATGCCAGATCCAGCGTTCACTCGGATCCCTACGGCAGCCCCCCTCCTCATCTTAACTCCACCCCTACCGAGCAGCTTCTCCCCCTTGCCGGCCGCTAGGGGTCACTGCCTCCCTTTGTCAGAGAACGAGGAGGGCAGCCCGCCCTCCGGCCCTTTCCACGACCGAACGGCGACCCAAGGGGGCATTTCGCTAGCGAGGGGCCCTGAACCGAACCCCACGTCCACGCTCGCAGCTCCAGCCGCTTAGGACTGGGAGGTGCGGCCGCGCGGGCGGAGGCCGGGCCAGGGCTGGGCCGGGCGCGTGGGAGCCAGGAGGGGGTTAATGCTAACCCCTCCCCCCGGGCTGACATCACGGGAGAGCGGGTGAGAGGCTGGATCGGCGAGTGAGAGAAAGAGAGGGAGAGGAGAGAGCGCGGCTCGCCTCGGCACCGGGGCAGCTCCACATTGTTGCGGATCGCCCGCACCGAGCGCAGCGGCGGCGGTGGGGACCCGTGGCGCACCCGGCTCGCTCCCCTCGCTCCTCCGAGACCGTGCAGCCCCAAGCCCCGCGGGCAGCTGGCCGCCGTAGCCGCACACCACCGCCTGGGCCCCGAGCCCTCCGCACCGCCCGGCCACCCTCGGAGAACAGCCGGCCATGGACGCCTGCAAGTTGGAGCCGAGCGGGAGGGTGTGAGCGCTCCCAGGGCCCGGAGCCTGCGCCGCGCTAGCCCGGTAGCCGGGCGCGCCGGGGGTGGGTCCCTCTCCCCAGCCCGGCTTTGCGTGGAAGAAGAGGGCGGGGACCGGGGCGAGGAGGAGAGCGGAGGAGGCGAAGGGGGCATGACTCGAGCAACTTACTGCGGGCATCTGCCGAGGCTCTGAGCCGGCGGCAGCCGGGGCCCGGATTGCAGCCGCGCGGATCCCACCCAGCCCACCCCGCCCCGACCGACGGCTGCGGCTGACCTGGATCCTCCGAGCGCCCACCGACCGCCAGCGATCCGCCCTCGTCTTCCAGGCTGGTTTCTGGAGCGCGAGGAGCGCCCTCCTGGCAGCCCCTTTCGCCGGACCTCCGCCCCCCGATGGCTCGGATGGGGCTTGCGGGCGCCGCTGGACGCTGGTGGGGACTCGCTCTCGGCTTGACCGCCTTCTTCCTCCCAGGTAAGGCGATGGCCTCTGCCTCCCCCCACCCAACTAGAACCTCCCCGGGACTTGGAGCTGGATGATGGGCAAGACTACGGGTTGTAGGGAGCGAACGGAGCCAGAAAAGTTGGGTCACGCTTGGATAGGGGGGGCAGGAGGTGGCACCGTAGAGAAAGGGGTTGAGAAGCCCAACAGCCTGCCCTGCAGGGAAGCAATCGGATGCACGTCTCTATGTAGCAAGAAAGCACTTTCTCTGCTCAGTTCTTCACAAAAATAATAATATGTAATAGGGTTCTATTTATTTAATAACCAGTTCTCAGCTCGAGAAGCAGTTTGGAAACACTGCGTGTTACATAAATGCAAAATAATCACCGTAATCACGGGCTTGGGGTATGAGACAACAGCCCCAGGGGGAGGGCGTCAGTCTCATAGCTGGTGGGCTTGGAGAGTGGCGGCTTGCGGGGAGGGGGGGGGACTTCATTTCTTTTGGCGGCCTCTTGTCAGATGGTTTCGGGCTCATGGGAGCCCCCTCCTGCCCCACATCGCCCCACAGCGGGCGATCGGAACCTGCTTCTGCGGTACAGGCAGCTTCTTACTCACCTGCGGTTCCTTTTCTGGAGGGTGAGGTCGAGCCGCCTGGGGATCGCAAACTCCCGGCCTTGCGCGGGGCTGGGCTCGGTCTTGTAACTCCACTTCTAAAGCGGAGGGCTCTCCCAGGAGGAAGCTCCACGGGCTTCATGCCAGCCAGGTGGCCGCATGACCCACTTTCCCGAGAGGCCCCGAGGGTGTCCCGCGTGTCTTTCCTCGAGGTGTGAGCTACCGGCAGAAGAGGGGTTAACTCGGCGTCCGACCCTGGGGTGGCCCATATTGGCCTATTCTGACGGATGGGGTGGGGGCAGGCGGAGGCTAGGACGGCCCAGGCATATTGTGCTGGGGAATGAACTGGAAAATACGTTTAGGAGGCAAATCCTACCGAGTCCCCTCGCCTGGATTTAACCCATTGTGTCCCTGGGGAAGCAACTAGGCTGCCAGCAGGACACTGATTTGGGTCAAAGTGGGGGAAAGTATCTCTCTAGCCAATTACCCCCATCTCCTGTAAAGAAACCTGAGACAAGCTCCGAGATAAGATAGGGTCTTGGAAGGCTAGCAGAAGCTTGAAGGTAATTCGTGGTCGTCAACCCGGGGTAGCAAAATAGGGGACTGGAATACAGATAGAGCCTCCTGGATTAAGAATATTGGATTCCCAGCCACTGTGATTCTGCAGGCTTGCCCGGCACTTTGTTAGGGAGAGAGAGGTAGGCCTGACTGTCCAGGTGTAGCTTGGACTCACTCCTGGAAGGCAAGAGCCTGGCCTCCTCTGCTTCCCTTACTGCCAGCCTTCTCTGGGCTGGGGCACTGCATCTCTCCATCAGTGGTGGATGTCAGGAAAGCAATTTGGTACAGGGGGTACCTAGGCCAGTGTGGAGTGCGCCCCTCTTGGGTGTCCCAGGAGGGGTCATTCCACATCCCTTTCCACTTCACAGGGGCCTGCTGAACCCACAGCCAGTGTGGTCTGGGTGAGAGCGAGAGCCGTTCATCTACTTTTCTTGCTGATAGTGTTAAGCACAGTGCACACAGAAACTCAGCCTCTGAATTTACGTAGTGGGCATAGGCTGAACTTCAGAACACCTTTTAAATCCCTAACTCTTCCTGGAACCCAGAGTAAGCCACTTGCCAAGAGCCGTAAGGATTCCTAGCACATTAGGGGTTAACCTCATCGGGGATGGACAAAGGGCCAGAGGGTTTGAGGAAGGATAAGCTCAGCACATTCTATCTGGTGCTGGCTTCTCCAGTTTTGGGTTGGAGCAGGTTAATTCCATTGGGGGTGGGGGAGTTTAGAGACCCATTGTACTCCACCCACACAAGAGGTGGAGACAGAGAGGTGACACTCACTTGGCTCAAAGCCGATACACCCCACCAAAAACCCAACCGAGAGGCTAGGATGCCCAGGATGGAATCACAGCCAAGAGATATTTAATAAGTGCTCTGCCGCTGACCACGACCGGTGGACAGGTACAGCCGAGGCAGCCAAAGTTCCTGGACTCTTAGATGGAACCTGCTTCTTCGTACCTGCTGCCTCCTCTACTTGCTTCCTGAGGTCCACAGTGGCCAAAAGCAGGTGGATCCTTGGACTGAGAAAGCTTAGGAGGCCCCGTTGGCAACCCATCCCCACTGCGTCCCTCCCTCTCCCTTCCTCAGCTTCTTTCTGCCTTTGCCCTTCTCTGGGGATTTGCCAGTCTGCTGCTCTCTCCTGGGTTTTCTGGGCTGTGACAGGGAGCGCTGGGGCAGCGGGGAGGCAGGAGCCCCCAGTGTGTGTGATGGCTCCTGACTTTACAATACGGCCAACCCGGCTCTCGAAGTACATTTCTAGATGACAGACAGTACAAGCAGGGTAGGAAGGGCCCAGGAGCTTCGGCTTTGTCTCCTGGGATGACAGATGACTCCTTCCAGGGTGCTCACTTAGAGGAGAGGGTCAGTGTTACCCACAGAGGGATGGAAGCCAGAAAAGGAAGTCTGGGAAGTAAGTGTCCCACCTTTGCCACACCCTCTCTAATTGGCTTCCCCACACCTTTGGTCTAGAAAGAAACCCCACACCCTAGGTGTCAAGCTCACCATGCAAAGACCTGCCGGGCCACAGCATTCATCCCTTTTAAGCTGCCTGTGCACAGCCCCGATTCCTAGTGCTTTCCTTTAAAGCCCCCAGATCCAAGCTATCGGGTTCTTTTCCTCTTCCCTGTTTCTCACAGACATGGTGGGCTTGGGCTTACTGGGCCAAGCACTGTAACCGAACCCATTCTTCTGACCTGGGGCTCGAACTGTAAAAACACGACCATCTCTAGGCCTATTAGGAAGCCTTGTGGAGAGCATCTACTGAGTCGGATCCAAGGCCTAACTGTCAAGGCGGGAAGGAAAGCTAGACACTCCAGAGCTTGGGCCCAGCAGGCCTGGCCGAGTGGCCCAGAGGATGGCTTCTGAACCTAGCCAAGTATGCCTGTGGGACATGTAGTCAGTGGTTCCCTCATGCAGGCTGGGACCCTTTGTAGGTTGCCAGTTCCTTCCTCGGCCACTTGGCTCTGCACAATGAGTCCTCCTGGGAGATCGCCTGGGCTGCCTGTGGACCCAGTTGTAGGCTGCCGGCATGGCTGTGACCACAGCTGAGCCAGTGGGCTGGGATGGAGGGCCAGAGGGTCGACTCCCATTGCTGCATCTATGATGCTGCCATTGTTTAGCAGCTGACTAATGTTCATTGTTCAGCACAAATAGAAAACACCCAAGGGAGGTGTGACTATAGCTTCAACTCTTCTGATTGTATCTTTCCTGGTTAACTTGGCAAATTGAACACCTCCTAACTGAAGAAGGGTCAGAAAGGTATCTACGAAGTCACCTGTTGGGCTTTTTTTTTTTTCTTTTTCCTTTTTCTTTTCTTTCTTTCTTTTTTTTTTTTTTTTTAACTTTGAACATTAGCCAGCACACCAGGTGAGAATGGGCAGTAGGCAGTTGTGGAACTTAGCCTCTAACACTTCTGACAGGCTCGCCTTTGGTCTAGCGTGGGTGTATTACACATGTGCCCAGGGCTTTGTGTGATGTTGCTGGTCATCTACAATTTCACTGTTACAAGTATAGATCTGCAGGAACTAGAATCAGGGAGTGTAGACACTCCTATTTGCAGATTACCATGGACGTGGAGCTATCGGTACCAAATGCTTGTTCACACATAACTGATTCTTTACAGCATTCAAAAGGGTTGCACGGGTGGTTTTGAGCCATGAGGACGCCTATGACCATGTCAGCGACTTGAAGGCGATGTGGGGAGGAGACCCAGGGTTTGCTTAAGAGCTAGCAAGGCCAGCCCACTCCAGTGAAAGCTGCTGGATCCTTGTCCTTTGGGGCATAGGAAGCCTAGATTCTGCTCCCTGCTTCTCTGTCCTTGGCTTTCCACTAAATCCTTGCTGGGAGGAGCACAAGACCCTGACAACACCTGGAAAGGCTTCCCTCTCTGTCCATCTTCTGTTGTCTCCTTGGCCAAGGAGCGATGCTGGAGCCTGTTCCGTAGGCTCTCAAGATCCTGAAAAGTCTGGTGGGGCCAAGGGACATAGGTTTCCAGTTCTTCCTCAGGTACCTTTGGCTCCTGCATGGGCATTTAGGAAAAGGAATTTTGGAAGTTCAGTTAGGTACCACACTGCCCTTTTTAAAAAAATCAGGAGCAAGAGCTTTGGCCCCCATAGGAAGCCCGTAGAGCCAAGTGGGTGGCCAGGTCAGCATAATGAATGTTCCTGATAGGATCCTAGGCTTGGGCAGCAGGAGAGAGCCCACTCGTTAGAAAAGGAGCTGGCAGCCAGGGACAAAGGATAGGGAAGCAGCAGTCTCAGGAGCTTAGACTCCTCGCCTAAGCCTAGCAGGCATGTATCCCCCTGTGCTGCCAATATCACTCCACAGAGAGCAGGCCTGCAGAGCCAACAGCAGATGTGCTGCCTGGCGCAGGGGGTAACTTAAGATCCAAGCGGATCACCTTGCAGAGGGAATGCCCTGGGCTGGAGATAACACCCCTACATCCAGTTAACCCTCTAAACTCCATGCACCTAGTGGAGCTGGAAGAAGAGGAAAATGAAGAAACGTGAAGCTGTCAGACACGCTGTCAGAACACTGAACCTTCCCCAAGTAGAGGTGAACCCAGTATAATAGAAGAGACCCAAGCAGACACAGATTTTGTGATAGCAGAGAACAGGGTCTTAAGGGCAGTGGGTAAGTAATCCTTATCCTGGGAAGGGCAGAAAGGGGGAGCTTAGAGGATTTTATTCTTGAGGGGTAGGACATGGGAGCTGTGTCTTTCTCAGTCTCCAAGTAGAGGTCAGAGAAGCAGGTCACTTAGCTGTCCTTCTCCTGTAGTCAGCTGCTCACCTCACCTTGGTGACCCAGCCTAGTAAAACTGGCTAAGCTAGGTTGGAATCCCAGCTCTACCGATGACTAGTTGAGAAACCTTAGCAGAGCTGTGGCATGAGCCTCAGTTTTCCTGTCTGCAAAATGGAACTCCGTGGATGCACTATCCTAGATTTCCAGAGGAAATGGAGAATGACAAATGAAACATTAACTCAAGGCTAGCACGTGATGACACAAAATGAATGAAGGGCCTGGCTCTTGCCCCACGTCTTTCCTCTGAATGCCCCCCCCCCCCCCCCCCCCCGCCTGCTCATTGGGTAGTACCACCTTTATGCTCTTTTGAAAAGCAGCCGCTTAGCTGCCTGCTCACTGCCAGCTTCACTCCCTTTTTCTCCAACCTGGTACTATGGGAGTAAGTCCCTGCCCCTATTTGGACATGATGCTGCAGCCACCTGGGAGCCGCTGGCATGGTGGGAGGGCTCGGGTGGCCTGACTGGCTGAAGATACCTGCCCAGGCCAGTCCTGTGGAGGCCGAGTGCTGCACAGGCAAGGCAGCAGGTGCTGGGCAGGCTTTGTTCTGCAGCTTGTCACTCAGGGCTCTCCGGGCACCCGCGTTGCTCCCTGGATGCAGCCCAGCTGGGGCGCCCGCCATTGCCCATCTGGAGTGTTTGCAGAGGCAGCCACTAGGGCCTGGCAGGGAGAGCCTGGGACTCTCTGCCCCTGCTTTTCTTCAAACTTCTACCTACATCTGTGAGGAGGGGAGGCAACAGCTTCTGTTGAGGTGGTAGAGGCCAGGTAAAGAGAGTCCTTCCTGGGGTTGCCTACTTCTCTTCCTGGTCCCCTGTTGCCAGTTGAACACTTCCACTACATTGTCATGAAAATAATGCAGATAGAACCTAAGGCCAGCACCACTCTTCTCTCAGGGTTTCAGCTAGAATTCATATGAGTTGTATTTAGGATTAATATTGTCCCCCTTTTACAGATGAGGAAAATGAATCTTAGCTTTGTGATTGTTGCCTATCCCATGTGGCCAAACTAGACACCGGAGCTTCTGAGGGTAAATCCTTTAGACCAGAAGGGAGAAATAAGCCGGGATGGACGCATAGAAGGGTTGAGCCAGGCCATTGTTGTGTGTGTGTGATGCAGACGTTGTCAGTCCCCACCAGCTTCCACTCTCCCTGTCTTCAGCTCCTAGGGGAGGGAAGGGGTGAGTGGAAAATACAGAGTGCTGCTGGAGATGCCCACAGAGCCCAGGCTGGCACAGGATATGCCCAACAGTGATGCAGTGAGGGAACAGGGGGAGGATGCTCTCCTGGGAATGTGGGCCAAGACAAGGGCAGGGCCCTGAAGTGTGAGCGTGGAGCCCCAGGGCATAGGCACACCAGGACAGGGTGTATGGGCTTGGATCAGGGAGAACGCAAGAGCCCAGAAAGCATCATGGGGTGGATGGAGCACCCAAGAGGGGTTTGGGGATACAATTTGGCACCTTGAGTCGGCCCCCTCACCCAGGAACCTCTGCTACCTCGAGTCTGCACAGACCCCAAATCACTCCTAGTTTATGAGGAGTCTCATTACCCAGCCACACACAATAAAACCCGCCTGACCACTCTGGCCCGAATCTCATTAGAGGACATTAGTTCCGCTGGCTCGTGGCTCCTTTGGGACCCAGCTGCAGGTGGGGTCCAGGAAGCAGAATGGGCCGTTGGCCATGGGCACAAGACTGTCCCATTGAGAGACGGAGGTCAATCAATGGACTTACATGGAGGCCATCTGTCCAGAGTTCTGGAATGCATGCATCTCAACACTGGAAACCAACTGGGCTCTCAGTTCTGCCCCTGCCTACAGGGGTGGAGACCCAGCTCTTTTCCAGGCTGTTCTCTGAAAGGAGCTGACTATAGGCTCCAGCCATCATCATTGCATGGAGGAGGACCCTTAGGGACAGGAACACACAAGGGGAGTTAGAACCAGGAGTTCTCAGTGGCCTTGGCCTAAATCTTGGACCTGTATTCCATCCTAAAAGCAGAGGATGGGGATTTAGAGATCCTGTGGCTAAAGCCACACCTCTAACTGGAGTCTCATCCAGGACTGAAAGAAAGAGGTAGCCACTACCAAGAACCACCTCATAGCCTTGTCAGGACTTCATGTGGCACCTCCTCCCTAGAGTTGGGTACCGTGACCATAGTAACTGGTAGGAACCCATAGTCTACCTTTGGAGTTCTTGCCCCCAAAGATGGGCTTGTTTCACAGTAGGCTCTAGCGCCTGGTCCAAACTTTGTTCTGCCTGTAGCCTCTGCTTCTGTGTTAGACTTCTTGCCTGAAACCCAGCATACCAGAACCCCAGCATGGCTCCGCGGATGTCACAATGAAAAACAAACAAGATGCTTCTTAGTGCCTCAGGCTTATCGGGAAAATGCAGGCCAGACTTAAATAACTGGTCTGAGCACACTCAGGCTCCCTGATCTGCCCTACACCAATAAGGGGGTCATGCAGGGGAGCCCACGCTTTGGCAGGTGAACTGGCATGGCCACCCAGTGAGTCACTGGAGCTTGATCTGTTTGGGCAAACACAGTCAACGCTGCAGTGAGGAAGGTGGGCTTCCAGGGCATTCCTTGTGAGTCCCTTCTAGTCATCTCTGGTATATAAGTGACACTGGGATGGGTAGGTGGTTCCCTTCTCTGTCTCTGAGCTACACCTCAGGTGTCGCCCCCTCCCAATCAACTGCTTAGGTAAGAGTATTAGAGAAGGTGCCTCAGGACCAGGCCGGCCCTAGACACTGCTGCCTGCTCTGATGGTAGTATCTGCTACTGTAGCTCCTGGCTTGCCCCTGGCTTGCCCCTGGCTTGCCCCTGGCCTGCCCCTGGCCCTGCCTCCTGCCTCCGGTGTGCCCACATTCCCAGGATACACCTGAGAAGGACATATGATATCTGCTCCCTCCCTGCCATCTCTCACTGCCCTTTCCTGCACACTGCACACTCCTCAGTTTGTACCAAGTGCACTTTGCCACTCCATGTGCCAACCTTTGCACATGCTGTTCCTGCATACTGTCCACTGTTTCCTTTAAGTACTGATTCTAAACACTAGATCTGAGCCAGTAGCATCATGAAAGCTTTCATAGTCTGCCCTCTGGCTGAAGATAACTTTTTCTCATCTTGAAGCCTTCCTGTACCTCATCAGTAGTTCTCTGAGCCTGGGATTTACCTTCTTCGCAAGGCTGAGAGTGCCATTCCTCATAGGGCTTGGTTATCCCATGGCCTAACACGGAGCCAGCCCTATACCTGCTACATGGATGCATAGGTGCATGAATACTAAGGATGGTGAAAGCAAACTTGCATTCAGAGATCTTGGGTGCCAGACTGTTGGCAGCGTCATTTAATAACCTAATGACCACTGCAGATCACATGGGATGTCCGTGATAGATGTGGTTTGCCTGTTTTTATATATGGAAAGACGAGGCCCAGACAGGTTAGGTGACTTGCCTGTGGCCAGTTGGGCTGATGAGTGGCAGAGCCAGAGTTCAAGTCTTGGAAATCAGACCCAATATTTCCACTTGGCTAAACTTCTCTTCCAGGGTGTTGTGGGCAAAGGATAGAGAAGCCTGTTTGCTAAGCCTGGAGTACTCACAAGACAGTACGTTAAGAACAGTTCAACCCCTGTGCATAGCGCTGTACTGCTTACATCTGTATCCACTTGAGGATCCCCTCATAGCCTGGTTCTGTGCTTGTATGGCCTGGGAGCATTGTATCTTCCAGAGTCCTGGTGCTATTCCTGGGACGTCCTTTGGCTACATTAGAAGTTTTATAAGTGCAGTTAATGCATTCCTGCCCCTCCTGCCCCTGCTTGTGTCCCTACCCTTCCTGGGCCTCGGGAGTGTTCATTGGCTGGGCTGGAATGGAATAGATATGATGTTATCATTCTTTCATCCTGAGTCTACACATTACCCGTGGCATCGTAGGGGCCTCCTGCCTTGCTCCATGCAGACACAAGAAGCAGGGCAGTGGCTCCTCTGAGAGAATTTGCCAAGACCTACTACTGTCAGTAGGTATCAAGGTTCCTGGGTTGGGTACTGATCATGGGTGAGTCCAGAGCTCATCCTAGACTTCTGGAAGGTTATGCTCTCTCTTGCTGTCTCCTAGAGATCCCAAAAGATGGAAAGGGAGGGGCCTCTGCTGGGGCGGATTTAGGGTGTTCACCTGTGTAGGAAGCTTTGATCCCTTGGGATGAAAGGGCCAGTGCTTCCTGTGCCCCAGGGAGGCTGGGGACCAGGAACTGGAGTGGAGGCAATGTGCTCCTGGGGCCTGGGATCCTCAGCCGTGCTGCAGTGTGCACGCAGTAGGATAGAAAATGAGCCCAGCAGAGACAGTCCTGGGTGCAGAAAAAAAAAAAAAATCAGACCTTTCTCTGTATTATGGCTATGGACTAACCATGGCCTCTGCACAGTGTATGAACGTATTACCCTCTCAGGGTCACCCAGAGCTAGAGCTTTTCCTGGCACCCATGACCCTACAGGTCACCCAGTGGACTCTGGCCTCACAGCTCCACTGGCTTAATTAGGAAGTTAGTTGGGCTGAAACAGAGTCATCTGATCAGCTTCGAAGCCAAAGAGAAATTCCTCCCAGACCCTCTGATTGTCCATGCTCCATTAGCTTGAATCACGACGTGGCCCCTGTGGCCCAGACACCAGCTGGAGCCATGCTCTGGATTCCCTAGACTGGGATCTGCTTGAAAGTCCCTAGAAGAAGCAAGCTTAGGACCTGCTTGGATCCTCCCCAAACCCAGAGATTACCCAGCGATCACAAAGGGGCCCCCCTAACCCAGAGCTTCCTAGGGGTTTGCATGGCTGAATCCTGCAGCATTCATTTCTCGGATCTCAGTTGGAGCCCAGGCAGGGATAGGCATCTCCCAAGTGTAAATAAGAGACTGACGGAGGAGCCACACCATGCACGAGATGATTTTATTATTACTGCCCGCCACCCCCGCCCCGAAGCATCGCCATCTCATTGGCCTAGATTGCTGCATCTCTCAGAATGATGGATGGGTCTTCTCTCCCTTCCCAGGCAGGGCAGCAGCCCTGCTACCCAGATACCTCCTACACAGCCCCTTCCTAAATTTATTCTTTGTGTCTGTGGTGCCCAGAGAGTCATCAGTGTCCTGAACCAGCTGAGCACTGATTATCTCCGATAGCTTGATGGATGGGCCTTTAGGGGAACTTAGGCGACAGGCCCTATCCCCTGCTCCCTCCTCTGTCCCTGCTACAGCACCCTTCCCGGCCCTCCCAGGGGGCAGATAATGGGCCTGCGTCTGTGCTGAAGAGAAGCAGGGGTGATAAAGGAGGGGAGGCAGTGACAGTCCTTGGCGCCCACCTCACAGTGCTAGTGCCGCAAGGATAGCTGGGAAGTCTCCGTAACCCACCCCACCCCAAGCTCTGCATGGACGCATCATTCCAGGCAGTAGCTCCTATTACCCTGTCCGCCCCCTATCACTCCATTATCCTATCCCCTCAGCACTGCGGACGCAGTTCGCACCCGTGGTAATAATCTGTGTGGTTTATGTGTGTTCTTCGCAAGTGTTTTTATGTCCTCTAAGTGTGTACTAGGGAGGTTTATAGCTGTGTGTGCGTGCGTGTATGTGTGTGTGTGTGTGTGTGTGTGTGTGTGGTGTGCGTGCGCGTGCGCATGTGTGCATGCGTGCTCCTGACTAGATGGTTGCCTTTCTCATGGACCAAGGCCTCTCACCCAGCTTCTGCTGCTGGTGCACAGCCCGGCTACTGGAGGCGAGGTGGCCAGAGATGCTGACTCCCAGCCAGGATCTGCTCTCCCACCCCCACCCCTCCTGCCCCCAATGTCACAGACACACAGAGGTCACTTACATAATTGTTTTGTCTATAGGATCACAAACAACTTGTTTCACTGTTTTTTTTTTTTCTCTCAACACTGAACCCACAGGTTATTTTGGTCTCAAGATTTTATGAGTGACCTGTGTTGGCTTGTGGATCGATGCCAGATGATCTTTAAACACGGGTTCCCTTAACTGTTAAGTTGGGGATGGAGAGTTTAAAAGGGGAAGCAACTGAGAGCTGAGTCTGATATCATATCATGGCCATTCATTATCAGCTCTTTACCTAAGGACCCTCAGGCTAGAGAGGAAGGTTCAGTCTCCAAAGGAAGACATGCCACCCTAGCAGCCATGATACACTGCCCTGTCAAGAAATTCCTCCTCCAAGCTGAGGGCAGCCGTGCATCCTTAGAGATTTCTCCACACTTCAGATGGTCACTCAGTGGCTCTTTGGGGCCATTTGGTCTCCTTTTTTTTTTTTTTTTTTTTTTTTTTTTT
>JADRCD010038614.1:0-14064 GCA_019843815.1 Montemys delectorum | reverse complement strand
TGTATGAAATATTTTTTATAAAAGTTAGTATATGACAAAGTGCTGCTAATAAGAAATGTGACTATGTTCTTTTGTGTGATTTTCTATTGGTGTAGCAACCCTAATTTGTTGACTGGATATTTAAAGAGATTCTCTCATATTCATAGGCTAAGATAGTTTAATTATACACTCCTCTAAATATAAAACTGATAACTGGATGTTTACAATTATAGAATGATGATTGACTTGATTGTCCATGAATATTTTTCTTACTTACCATGTAAGAACAATATTCAGTATTCAATATTATGCCATGCAAAATTTCAATTAATAGAAATAGAATCTACATTTCAATTTTCTGAATGCCTCTTCCTATATTCTACATTGAGATAAATAAAACACAGTATCTCAAGAATTGTGCCCTATTGAGACTTATACATAATGTGTTTATCAAAAAAGTTATTTCCTTCTTTTGTTCTCATAAAGTCTCTAGTTATTTTAAATGATTCATTGGGTCTCACAGGCCCAATAATTCTTATACTGATCATTCCCCCAAGATAGCCCTCTGATAAATTAATGTCAAACCTGTAGCTTCTTAAAATATACCTCATTTGGCTAAACCCTTTTACTTTCTTCTCTTAATTTTCTACTTCACATTACTATGTTCATGAATTGTCCTGTCCACATTTTATCTGCTCTGTACTATATGCTCATTTGTATTTTACTATTCAACTTCTCTAACTGCACCTTTCCCCTCATGATCTTTTCCTAGACTCCTGGATTCTGAATTTACTCAAGGTAAAGCACATTAAAAAATAAATGTGTAACTAATATCTACATATGACAAAGCAGAAATATGATGCTTACCTTCCTAGACCTAGGTAAATCACACAGTATAATTTTCTACATTCCATGCATTTATCGATAATTTTATGATGTAATTTATCATTCAGCTCTCTTTTGAATCTTTACCATGTTTTAAATATGCATTCCATTTTGATGAACATCCAGAATGATTAAATTTTAGATCTTTTGAAATAAATATTAATTAACAGGAATATAATATGTCTAATATCAAGAAACAAATTTTGGGGTATAATTACTGGAGTAGTAATTAAGAGTCTTGTGTTATCTTAAGGTATGTTTTGAACAGTCTCCTCATACCTATTCAAAATTGACTGTACCAGATTGGATGCCTACTAGAAGTGGATAAATGCTCCCTATGAACTCAGCTGTCCTAGCATTTTTCCTTAGGTTTATTCCTGACAATGCCCTTCTGACTGGAATAAGACAGAATCATAGGCATTCTGATGGTTCTAGATAGTAAGCTCTCTTCTTTGGAGCATATTCTGTTAAATTTCATAACACATTTCAATTTTTGCTTCAGTTTTATTATTTAATACATTTATATACTGAAATATGATTATAATTACATCAAATTTTCCACTTCTCACACCACATATCAGACCACATTTAATCTGAGTTCTGTGTTTTTTAATGCCTACACATTTTACACCTTTGTAAATAAAAGGAACTGATCTATTGGATGATTGTGCATGAAAAAATTATTTCTGTCTAAGTTAGTTTGCTTCTCCATTGTATTGAAAGTTTTCTTCAATATATAAAGAAGATTTAAGTTTGCGAGCTCCCATTTGTCAGTTTCTCATCTTTCTTCCATTATTTTGTTGTTCTATTTAGAACATCTTTACTTGTGATTATAAGGTACAGGATATCTAGGTAATATTATTTTCCTCCAGTACAAGAAGAACATGATCTCTAAGGGTGAACTATAAAGTGCTTTATTTCATTCTATGTTTGGTGAGCAATATATATCCAAACTATTTTATGCAATATGAATTTCTTCAAACTTTACATAATGCAGGTTTGCATGGAAGCTCAGCATTGTTTATTTTTTTGGACTGTAGTATTTAATAATTGTAATATAATTGTTTACCTTGCTATCTCTGATCATGATATTATATAAGAACATCTGCTAAAATATTTTCACTGGTACGGAAAAGGAAAGAACGGTATTTTACTTACCTTAACAGTTCGTATTTTTGTTCAGTTTTCAGGAGAATTTCACACCCTCTACTTAGCAGCTGATGACTTAAAGTTAATAGGAGAGAATGGGCCACTAAGAATATATGTACGTCATATCCTATATTATAATAATTACAATAAAATGTGCATCACCTTTTATATCAGGTAAGATAAATGTATTCAGCTATGATTTCAATTGATGTTGTGTGAAACTAAATCTATGATGATAGATGTTTAATCATCATATATTAGGTTATCAAGTTATAGTGCTATGTCAACCATGTCAATCTGGGAATGCAGTAAAGTACAAAGAATATCTTTCAGACACCAATGTAGGAAAGTAAAAAATCACATAGTTCTCTCTCCACAAACATCTGAATACAGCTTTGTCATAAAGTTTTCAGCTTCAAGTATTTCCTACAAATCTAGTGAATCTGTATTGCTTTGACATTATGCTGTCAGAATACAAGAATTTTCCAGTAAGTGAATATTGGATGTAATTGCTAAGTCACTCATAACCTTCAAGTATCATGTTTTACAAAGTGAGTCTTTAATCTTCATTTATCCATCTCACAAGTTCTAGATTACAGCCACACAACAGTGAATCTACATAGTCTTACCATTTTAATATATTCTTGTCTATAAAAAATACAAGATACATCAAAGCAAGTCATTTTCAGTTGCTTTTGTACTCAGGGAAGTAAGTACACAGAAATCAAGTTTCTCATATTCATGTTTACTACATGAAACTGAGCAAGGGCATAGGAACTGACAAAATGAAGAATATTGTTAATTTCTCCTGGAAATATGCTGAAATAGAATATAATTAGTTTTGGTGAATATTACCTCTGAAAATGTAATATGAGAATACATTAAATTAATATTTTGAGGTATGAAATAATGATATACTTTATGTTTGTGTAGATGTTCCTCTTTGGATTATATGTGTTACTTGATAATTTAAACTGAAATGCAATAGTATTTCAAGTCAAACTTACCTTTATTTCTGTAAATATATCATTAATTATTTTTGAGAATATATTATACTGCAACCCTCTTTCTTTCCTGCTGAAAATCCAACAAGACTCCCTTAGTAGATCTCTACCAAAGGCAAGGCCTATTTTTAATTTATTGTCTATATATATGTGTGTGTATATATATATTATGTAACAAATACTTTTAAGTGCAAGTATGTATAAAAGCTTGCAATATGGTCACTGAAGGCCTAGATGAGGGGCATACATGAGCATATTAGTAGAATCACTCTTTCTTTGTAGTGTATAAGATGGCATAAATGATCTCTGCATTTAAGCCATAGGATATATGTCCAATATTGTCTAATGTAAATGAAGTGACTGCTAATTTGTGTTTAGGCAAAAGCATGGATGCCAACTATATACAGTTCTGGCTCATAGGATACTTCCCTATACTTTGACAATAATAAGTGAGTATCTAATCCTTTTAGTTGATAAAAAATATAGATAGTGTCTTAAATTCATACTGATATTAATTGCTTTAGTTGTAGTTTAACAAAATATTTTGCAAAAGTAAACTAACTCAGAACAAGTTTACTTTTATATCATTGTTACAGATGATCCTGGATCATCATTGTCCATAAGCCAAGGTGGAAATCCCAGTATTACATGTCTTTGGTTATCTGATATTAATTTATCTACTCTCCCTCAAAGCTGGGTTTGGACAACAAAAGATGGAACTAAAGGTATTCAATCCTCTAGACAATGATCCTTCTACATCATTTTGACTCCTCATTTAAAACTCTTACAAACCCCACAAGCCATGAATGGAATGGGGATGTTTACAGATCTTTCTCCATTTGGATAAGGGATTCCTAGAACAATGTTTACAATTGTTTGAAAAAAATATTTAAAACTTTTAATAAATTTGAGAGAAATTGTTATCAGTTGGATTATACAGACATTTTTTATAACAAGAGTTTCCTAGTCTAGAATAATACTATAATTTTTGTACTAATATATCTGAATAAAATGTTTTGGGTAATGACATGAAAGTGAGTGTTTAGAGTTCATGCCTGTGTGAAAATATAGTGAATGGTTTATGAGAACTACAAGAATTTTGATTGAGTTAAACCTAAAAGTTAATGGTAGTAGAAAAAACATCCATACATACTTAGTAGGACTGTAATATAACTTCAGTATTATATCTTCTTAAATATTAGTTTAAAGAGGCATATGTGCAAAGCTAAAATAATATATGCTATCACTGTCTTTACAAGAAATGAAAGAAATGTATAATCTTATATTTAAGATAATCTATTTAATCTAATCATTTGTAAATTTTCATTTGTGGCATAAAATCAACATTTAAAGTATAATTGTATGTCACACACACACAAAAGTTATTATTTCACATATCATAACACCAATAATTTTAATTACCAAATTTTCAAGGGACCGGAGAGTATGATTCAACGTCTTAATTTTTATTTAATTCTCATAAATGTATTCTTATTTATAGGATAAAAATAAATGTCACTTGAATTTAATGCAGAAATTTCAATAAAATTTTTAATTGTTTTGTTTACTTGTTTTTTTTGCTTGAGAAATTTCTACTTTATATATCCATAAACACATATAACCATATCAAAGTAAATAATGGAATCAAGTCACATTATCTAATCAGAACAAATTTTTTTCTCAGTTTCAAGTTTCTCTTTGTTTTGGTTATGTTTTGCATCAAATATCAGCTTCATCATTCATGGAAACTTTGAAGAAAAGAATGGTATCATTAGAAATTTCAACGCAGTATTCTGTAAGTATGATATCTAATTTTAGGTGGTTACAAATAAGTGGAGTTTTTGCTTTTTTACACAAGAAAAATTTTAACAGCTGTTTTAAAGCACCAACATTACTTCGTATATATAAGTCACAATTTGGGGTATAGAATTCTTTTTGTTTGTTTGTTTGGTTGGTTGGTTTTCAAGACAAGGTTTCTCTTTGTAGCTAGCCCTGGCTGTCCTGGAACTCACTCTGTAGACCAGGCTGACATCAAACTCAGAAATTCCCCTGTCTCTGACTCTCAAATGCTGGGATCAAAGGTGTGTGCCACTATTGCCCGGCCGTATAGAATTCTTAAGTAAATTTTTATTACACATTTAGGTCAGTAAGATCCATGAAACCATCTTCAAGTAACACATATGTGTTGTTAGTTTTAATCAACAAAGTGTTCTGTGCCATTGTTACTAGGTTAAAATAAAGAAATATCTACTCCAAACAACAAACCAAGGACTTTATTTCCTCATCAAACTTAATGGAAAAATAACTGCATTTAAAGTTCTTGTAATTAATATAAATTATCCGATATGAGTCTAATAATTTTGAAGTGCCTTGGGGTACACAGAATGCTAACTTAGTTTCCATACAGAGATATATGAAGCAAAATATCATTATTCTAGCAATCTGAAAAAAACCATAATGTTACATATATTAAATATCAAAGAAGATATTGACTAAATTGTTTTACAAATATACTTTACAAGGAAACAATGAGGTTTCTTGTATGATGACCATACTGAAGTTGAAGCCTACACATCCATCAATATATGGTCAGCACAAATCACAGTTGATAGATGAAAAGAAAAGAAAACTCTGTGTGTATATATATGTGTGTGTGTGTGTGTGTGTGTGTGTGTGTGTATGTGTGTGTGTGTGTATGTGCGTGTGCATGTGTATGTTGAATAGAAGAGCGATCAAAGATCTCAGTGGAGTTGGCAGGAATGTGAATGTGGTCCAAATTCACAGAATTAAATTCTCAAGAATGTAAATTGAAAAATCAATAAATGTACACATTTCTGGACAACTACATTTGAATAATCCATGCTTTAGATATTGGCAGATTTTAATAACCATCTTTTTTGACTTCTTATATAAAATGAAGCAAAAGAAACCAGTCTCAGTAAAGAATTATGGAGCTTCTATTTGAGTTTGACCAGCGATGAAGGAATTCCAATTAAAAATATACAAGATATCCTCAAAAATGGTAAATCACCCACTTTGCTACTAGAAACAATATTGATAGGAAATAAGGGAAAATCATGAAATTTTTGATTTCCCTTTCTAGTTCTTAAAAATCAAAATTTAAAGTACATAGCAAAATAAATTACAGTAAAAGTAAAATAAATTACATTTTTACTTTGTAATATTTCACAGATACCTGTCCTCAATGAAGACATTGATTTGGTGAGTTGAGATAATAAAATTCTTTGTCTATTAAGATTCAAGTACTTTTATGTCTAATCAATAAGTTAACTTAAAATATTCCATTCTGAGAAACATGATCAAATATAGTGCATGAAAACTTTAAATTAATACAAAAATAAAAAAAGAAGGAAAAACTTTCAAACATTTGTAAAACAATAAACTATTCCTGACATTGATTTTAAAAACATATTTATAAAGTTGTATAGTCTTTATACACACACACATACACACACACACACACACACACACACACACACACACACACATGTTTATAACATAAAAATGATTTTTACTTAGGGAAAATAATCAGTTCCTTTCCAAGTAAAGTTAAAAATCTAGTGTGGCAATGAATCGTATACCAGATTAGTCTTGAAGGTAGTACTGTGAATTGATATAATAAGTCATTATCTAGTAGGATTTGAATTCATCAGATTTTAATGTATATTTTTCTGTATTTCATTTTATTGTTTACATGGAAAATAATACCTCAAGCACTTGAGAAAACTAAAATCTTCTGAATTATGCAAATATAAAATACATTTTCTTATCTTTAAATAGAGTTCCTATGGTGATATTTCTGCTTGAGAATTCTCTCATTCTTCACCCCTTCATTCAATCACGTATTTTTGTATATTCTATAAAATACAATGACTTCATTATTTAACATGTTTTTCTTGATGTTTCTAATTATACAGACTACAAGATTGAGAATACTTACTACATATTTGTCTGTGACATCAAACTCAAAAATGTGAAATTGGATCCATGTTTCTTTCCCAATTTTCTATTCACCTTTCCTGTGTAGTTCAAACCTTTGTTTCCATTCCCTGAAATTTCTTCCCTTAACCCTGTATAGTAGAGTATGCTTATTTTTCTATATCATTCAATGAATAAATTTCCCCAGTAGTCAAAATTTTTAATAAAATTACTTATTTGCAATCTAATTAATAGTAACTATAAGTATTTAATAAGGTATTCCTTTTCATTTAGGTATATGTGTATAAGATATATATGAATATTAGTTTACAGTCTGAGGTATATATATACATATATATTATATATATATGGTATTTTGTACAGTTCATGGATAAAATATGTGTATTGTGTGAGTTAGTAGCATTAATAGAATGAAGCCATCTGTTTTTCTCCATCCAAATAATATATGTGTTGCATAAACAGATGATGAAATATCTTACAACCATGACAATTAAATCCATGGAGAAAATATTCAAAAGAAGCATCATGAGATCCATTCGGGGTCTAATATCTCCCAAGTTATGAGATTTTGATCAGGATTAAAGTACCTGGCATGAGGTTTTTACTATATAATAGGAATAAAATACAACTAGAAAAATATGGAATTCTACCAAAACCGTAATGCTAATATTGCACAACTGAGTGCATCTCATAGGGGTTAGTATAGCAGCATGTAGAATTCCATGCTAAGACCACAGATTTCCTTTCTACATTAAAGTCTTCATCCCACCTTCTAGTATGATGTTATATGGTCCCCACAGAGAGTGTATATAAACTTTCATAAACAGAAATAACCTCAATCTTTATCTGATTCCTGTAATAAGCCTTCTTAAAATCCCAAGACAAACAGCTTCTTCAGTGTTTGTTTGAGTGCCTTGCTACAAAACTTTTGTGGTATGTTTATGAGTGCAGTCACTCAGGATGACAGAGATTTCCTGAGTGTAGAGTTAGAGAAATTGTGAGCTTTCCTGAGTGTAGAGTTAGAGAAATTGTGAGTTAGAGAAATTTTGATGTTAGGGCCCCAACTTCTGTTTTCTGGGAGAGAAGTCAGTATTCTTTTGTTTTTAAGTTAGTGATGTTTTAAATTAATTATTTTACTTATTTATATTAGCTCTTAATCCATGGGTAACTATTTCAACTGCTTATTGTGATGTTGATCTCTGCATTGTATTCCTAGATTTATATGCAGATGGAAAAGTACTTAGTATATCATAAATAATTATAAATTTATATTTACTAATATATTATTAACTAAAAGTGGATATGGTATAAACTGATTTGGGAATTGAATGATAGATAACATACATATTTAATACTGATTATATATAATAAAATATATAATAAATACTTATTGTACACATAATTTTACTTATTTTATTCAACACTAATGGATTTTTAATTTTGTTCATTTGTATGGTTATAGATTTAAATGCAGATCTTCAGGGTACAGAGATGTAGAGATGAGAGTTGATAGATGCTGTATAATTTAGGTCTCTAAGGAAGCAGATGGGTACACTCTGCATTATAAAAGATAGTTTATTATACTGAGAAGTTTAGTTAAATTTGTCAGTTTGAAGTAATCTTCCTACAGCTATTTTTTAGGGGAGAGTCTGAAGATATTATGAGCACCATAGAATAGAAGAGTGAGTTGTTATTTCCACATCATCTGTAATCTCCATTTTCTTATGCTAGATTAGCAACCCAAGCAGAGTTTTAAATATTCCATTAGAGAAGCATATGGCAGGTTACCAGAAGAGATAGGTTGGTGAAAATGTTGTAGAGGTGTAGTGACCTCATTGTGATGCATGAACATGTACTCCTGAAATACTCAGAAGAGAAAAAAGACTTCTAGAAAGTCTGGACATGTGGTTTGGTCTGTCTATAAATTCACATTGTACAAACCACCAAGGAAACAGAACTTCCTTTATTCTGGAGATATGGCTTAGTTTTATATAGAATACAAAGCTCTTTCAGATATAAACTACTCTTAAGCATAGAGCCAATGCTCAGCTTTAAATGAAAAATAGAAAATTAAGCCAATTCTATCATAACAATATCTTTGGAAGTTCATTATCTCATAATGTTGCTCCAGATTGTTTTTTTTTTCTCCTTATATATCCTTTGTGAATATACTACGGCTTCCATTTTGAGGGTTTTATGTGTTTCTTGTGTGTATAAAAATGTTAGTCTCTGCATCAACATGTATTTCTTGTGCTTTTTCTTTGGAATTGTCACCTGTATTGGTTTACACACAAACATCTTTTTATTTCCCTATTTATTCATTTTACATCCCAATTACTGTCCTTTCCTGTTCCCCTTCACAGAGTCTCTCCCTCTATGCCCCCCTCTCCTATGGGTGTCATCCCACTCTGGCACCCCAAGTCATGAACTTTGGACTAGAATTATAGATGGCTGTCCCTTCCCTCCACCCCTCCTCCCTTTCTCCTATGAGAGAGTGCGGACTCCCAGGGTATCCCATGAACCTGGTACATCAAGTCCCTGCAAGGCTAAGCATATCCTCTTGCATTGAGATCAGACAAGGCAGTCCATTTGGGGAATGGATTCCTCCACAGTCAGTGCTGCTGTTTCCAGAGCATTGAACTGTTGAAGTCTCGCCATGGTAACTTGTGCAATTGGCAGAACCATGGAGATACAGAAGCTGTGCCACCCATAGCACTCATCCACACTCTCTTCTGTAAGTCTTGAGCCTCAGAATCCTGCCAAAGTGCACCAGAGTGGAGTAGCCAATGAAGGAACAGGCACTGGATACCTGCCTGCCAGTTGCTTGTCGTCTGCCACCTCAGGGGCTTCTCTTTCACAAGAGGGAGAAATAGAGAATGATATAGGAGCAAAACAAGTGGGAAAAGCACTGGCACCTGGAGACTGCTTGGACAGAATGCCTCATGTCGCCAGTACTGTTTTTGACTTCCTTCCTCCTCTGTTAGATCAAGTGCAGGAGGAGGAATGTGAAGCAGAGAGGGTGGCAGAACATGGAACCCCAACACACTTTTGGAAGTTTGACAGCATCGCCTTTGGAGAAAGTCAGAGTGAGGATGAGCAGTTTGCAAGTGAACTGGAAACAGATCCACCCAACTGGCAGCAGCTTGTTAGCAAAGAGTTATTACTGGGACTCAAACCTTCTGAGATCAAAAGACAGAAAGTGATTAATGGTGATTCTAAGTTGTGGCAAGTTAACATCACAGTTACCCTAAAATAATTGTTCTACACTAAGAGAACTCATGTCTGAACACTGAAGGTTCTTGACCATGTACTCTATCAGTGAGTGTCCAGAGAAGGGATTCTATCACTTTCAGAACTACTCAAGATTTTTTTCAAACTTGAAAGATATCCTTCAACTTCATGTTGGGTTAAATGAGCAAATGAAAGCTGTCTGAAAAAAAAGAATCTTAAAACCCTGCTGCCACATTCTGCAGTAACCAGCCTTTCGCCCTGTAAATGATCAAGTCTCTCCAGAAATAGGATTCTTAATTCCAGACTTTTGTTCAAGATGCTGAGAGTAATTCCCTGTGTTGTTGTCTTCAGCTGAAGGATATCATTCCCAGGCAAATGCAGAGGCTCACCAAGTACCTGCTTCTTTTGGATAATATTGCCAAATATACAGAATGGCCTCCAGAAAGGGGAAAGGTGTAGAAGGCTGCAGAGCATTGTCATTATGTAAATCAGACTGCCAAGGAGGCAGAAAACAACCAGCACTTAGAAGACTATCAGTGTCACCTTGATACCTCCAATCTCAAGTTGTTGGAGTACCTAAATGTCATTGAGATCAGGAATTTGGATTTAACAAAAAGAAAGATGATTCATGAAGGATCGTTGGTCTGGAAAGTGAATTGTGCAAAGGATAGAGTTTATGTAGTGGCACATGGCTAAACCATGCTGATGTCTGGGGCCTAGTATACTGCCATAGGCCATGTTATTATGCATTGTATATACTGCCACCTGAAGCCATGTTGATATCTGTGGTCTGATGCTTCCAGGGGCCATGTCTGAATGTGGAGCCTTGCTATGATGTCCTTAGTTCTTCTTACCACCAAAGACCATGTGGATATCCATGATATGTGGTGTCCCTCGAGACCATGATTGGGTCCATGGACCTAATGAATCAAAGGAGTATATTGGTATCTGTGATCCTGTGATGTTGCTGGAGACTATGTGGGTGTTCATAGTTTGTGCTATAGGCCAAAACCATGTTGTCCATGAACTGTTCTGTCACAGGGACCATGTCTGGTTCTGTGGTCCTGCTGCAGCCTGGGATTCTATTAATATCAGTGGGTCATGGTATCACTGAAGGCCATGGTCTGTGCTGCCACCTGAAGTCATGTTGATATTCCGTTATTGTTTAAAATATCTAATATTTGTATCAATAAAACATGGACAGCATAAACTGGGTAAAAACCTGCTCGATAAGCAAGGTAACTTTATTTTCTGAATTATACACAAAATTATTATTTACAAATCTCTTCTGCAAATAAACAATGAGTTCTTTAGAAATCTCTTTCTATCTTTATCTTTATCATTCAACCTAGCCAGTCCACTTTTCTCTTAAGCTTCTCCAAACCTAAGATGGCTATTTAGCTCTTTCCTAGAATACTCTTTTACTCTTGTTCGGCCAGCTGCTTCTCTTTTGCACCTGCAAACCCAAAGAGAAAATGTGTACTTCGTAACCAAAGGTTATTCCAGAAAGTCTCTTCCAAGTCAACAGAGAAAGATAGAATTCCATCAAAGGTCTAATTGCTTAAAAAAGTCTCTAGCTTCTTCCCTACACCAATGACAAGTTGAAGTATGTCACCATCACTGGGGAGAGGAATCCATGCCAAGTCATTAGGGGCCAATCCATTTCACCTTTATGGTAGGGTAGCTTAAGACCATGCATCTTACTTTGCCTAAGGTCATAGAGCAAAGACAGACCTCTCCCAAGTAACTTTCCTTAAAATAGGCAGAAACTTTCCATTCTTTGGCATTCTTATCTGTGGAGGCTTTTTACAGGCACACCCAAACTGCATCTCTTCAGGACACATCTAACTGCATTTGACAAGCACAATATCTATTTGAAATTTTATATTATGCTAAAAATTAGATTTTTTTAAGTACAATAGTCAAATGTCCTATAACAATATCCTTAGGCCATAATGACACTGGAGGTCATACAAATATAAGTAGCCTGTGCTGCCATCAGTGGAACAGGTTGCCTCTCATCTGGGTCCATGATGTTTTACTTGGCCTGTACTGCCACAAGAGAGCATGCTAAGGTTCATTACACCTGCTGATGCCAGATGTTAGGTGGATGTTTATGTTCCATGTTCTTGTCAGATACCATGAGGAAGTTCTTGATTCATGTTCTTTCTGAATATAAAGAAAAAAAGAGCTTCTTTTGTGGTAGTATTGATGACTGCAGAGTCACAGTAGAGAACAATAGACAGAAGATTTCTGTGCCAACCTCTCCTACAAAAGAAACTAGTAAAGACATAGGCAAAAATCTATTGAAGACAACTCTTAAAATTTTTGATATGGATGCTGAAGTATTTTACAATAGAGGGCTACCTGTGGGCTTTGGGTAGGGAAGGACTCAATTTTCATTTTAAAGCTGGCCACCAGGAGTTTGACAATGCTCCAGTGTTTATATTGACTATACAGATTGGATATTTTTTATCATCTTGTGGGAGAGGCCACAAAGGTGGGGTTGAAAAACCAGGAGGAATGAGAAGTAAGGGTGATTGGAATGTGAAATCCCCAAAAAATCAGTATAAATGATGCTACACAAAGGAAACACAGTTTAAAGGCCCTGAAATTATTTTCAACAGTCACAGAAGAAAAATTTCCTAAACTAAGTAATATACTTTTAAAGGTACAAGAGGCAGATGGAATTGCCATACCATATAGATTGGAACACAATGGAAAGGACCTCTTGACATGTAATAAATGTACAAGCTAAAGAAAGAATATTAAAAACTACAAGAAAAAATACCAAATGACATATGAAGGCAGATGTATTGGAATTAGAACTGACTCTTCAATGGGAACATGAAAATACAGAAGAGCTTGGGTAACATGTACTACAGATTCAATGACACCAAAAAATTCTAGCTCAGACCACTGTACTCAAAAAACTTTTAATCTCTGTTGATGGAGGAAAATATAATATTTCACAATAAAGCCAAAATTTAACAATTTTTACCTTCTAGCTCAGTCCTATACAAGGGGAAAGAAGATAATTTCCAAACAAGTTAAATATTACCATAAAAACACAGGGAATAATTAATCTTAGACCAGCAAAATCAAAGAAAACATACACACTACCACCATGAATACCACCCATAACAACATAAAAGGAGTCAACAGTAATTGCTCATTGATATGTCTGAATATCAAAGGTCTCAATTCCTCCATTAAAATCAGAGTAACAGAATGGATATGAAAATAGGATCTATCATTCTGCTGCATCTAACAAACATATCTCAATCCAGGATAGACATTGCCTCAGGGTAAAGGTTTGGAAAAATGAATTCCAAGCAAATTAATATAAGAAGCAAATGGTGCAGCTATTTTAATAACTAACAAAATAGACGTCAAGCCAAAACCAACCAATATAAGGGATGACACCACACACTCATCAAATAAAAATACACTAAACAACATTAAATTCTTAACATCTATGACCCATAGACAAGGGCATACAACTTTGTAAAAGAAACACTACTATGTATTACATCTCATATTGACCCTCAAATACTGATAGTGGAAGACTTTAATGGCCAATTCTTTTTAGTAGATAAGTCGCCTATTCAAAATCTAAACAGAAAGTTTCTAGAGCAAATAAATTCTACAAACCAAATGGACATAACACATATGTACAAAATATTTCACAAAAACACAAAAGAATATACTACTTCTATGTACCTCATGAAGCTTTCTCTAAAAATGAACATATACTCAGATAAACTCAAGTCTCAACAGATAAAAGAAAATTAAAATTACTTCCTGAATCATTTCAGAACTGCAAAGCTTAAAAGCAGTATTAGTAAGAAGAGAA
>JADRCD010038612.1:0-25422 GCA_019843815.1 Montemys delectorum | reverse complement strand
CCCCCCCCCCCATATTCTTTCAAGTGTTGTCCAAATACCAAGAGCAATAGAGCAAGTGTTCCAAATAATGAATGCTATCAAGACCTTAGTCAGTCTTCACTTCCTGTCTACAGCCTGGAATAGTATCATGGATGTGAATAGATTCTTTCTGATCTTACAGTGTAAGATTGGATATTATAAAATGAGTGGAAAGGCACATATTAGAAGATAGCTTCACTTTGTACTTTTCCTATAACATATTTTTACATTTTGCATGGATTATAAAAACACTCATGATTAATTCTGATTTAACAACAATGTATTGGTATTACATTAAGGAAAGAAGAAAGCACTTCTCCTTGTAGTCATTTAACCAAGTCTACATTTTAATTCTGTATTTTGTTTCATGCTCCCTGTAAATTCTGTTTTTGTATCTGCTGTGTGAGTCTAAATCGGGCCCTATGTTTGTATCTTCTTTCAGTGTATTTCTCATGTGACTGTGTGTGTGTGTGTGTGTGTGTGTGTGTGTCCCTAACAAAGAGCTTCACTTTGAATTTATTGAAAATATAGAAACTTCACCACATGGAGAAGAAATGAGATCCCTTACAGAAATCTTTTAACAGAATTTTATAAAGAATTAAGTCACTGGCTCCTATCTTCACTCACCAAGCTAACAAACATTGTTGTTTCTTAACCAATATCCATAAAGAGCTGCTTTTACCCATTTATACTAAATTTTAGTAAGTTACATTCACTCTGTGTTTGCTGCTTTCAGAAAATAATACAAATACATTTTCTGGGTCGGGGCATGAGGTAGTACATAGTTTAAGATTATAGCTATGCATTAGCTTAGGTTGTAAAAGCTGATTACTTGGGAAAACTAACAAAAGTAAGGTTTATTGTTACAGTTTTCTGTTCAAGCAGGTTAAACAAACAGTTTGAGTAAACAGCAGGCTAGCATTATTGAATGGCCTTAAGATATATTATTGACTTTGGCTGTGAGGTCAGCAAAAAATCCAGTCTCCTAGAATGTAAGAAATATTTTTACAATATTTCATCACTACACAATTTTAATACTGCTTTGGATTATAAAACTGCTATAGATTTAAAAGAATTCCCAAATTATCTGGTCCAAATATTGTTGTTAATTTAGTGATATTGTAGATTAATAGGGGATTACAGCTCTATAGAGCAATGTCTTGCTTATATTTTCTTCAGGTTCTTATTTTATAATATATAAAGTTAAAGCTACAAATTGTTTCAGATGTATCCTATAAGAATTCGCATAGCATGTAGTTGTCCCTCCTCTCTCTATATACAACTATGTGTGTGTGTCTGTGTGTATGTGTGAAGCTGGTACTGACTTGGAAGCTTTATCCTTACTGGCTGGCTTTCATAGTACTAGGAAGTATTATGTATGCTCTATAGTGGCATGAATATAATAGAAGTAACAATATATTTTCTGAAAGACTTAAGTCCCACTGCACAAAATAGAAACTATTACCAGGGCCAAGAACATGTTGTAGTGAAGAATTCTATCAGGTTTTAAAGAAAAGTTAATTCTGTCATTTGATATATAAAATTATTCCACAGGATAGAAACAGAAAGAACATTGTATAATTCATTTTCATAAGGCCATGGTTTCCCTGATAAGCAAACCATATAAGGACACAACAAAGAAGAATTTCAAACCAATTTACCATACAAAATTAAATACAATAATTCCAAATAAAAAACTGCAAAATGAAGTCAATAACAAATAAAAGGTATCATTCTCCAAGTAGGCTTCATCTCAGATATGAAGGTTTGATTTAACATAAATATATTGAGCAATTTTATCCACCATATCTATACCTATATCTGTATCTATCTATCTATCTATCTATCTATCTATCTATATATATATATATATATCAATCTATCTGTCTATCCATCTATCTGTCTATGATAGGTAGCATCAACATAATAAAAATGGCTATCTTACCAAAAGGAATGTATAGATTCAAATCAATATGTATCAAAATTTCAAAACAATATTTTATAGACCTTGAATGGATAATACTTAACTTCTTGTGAAAAAAGAAAAATCAGAGAATAATTAAAACATCTCTGAACAAAATAAGTTATGACAATATAATCATCCCCAATTTCAAGGTGTCCTACAGAGCTATCATAATAAAAATTGCATAGCATTAAAAACAGACACATTGATCAATGAAATCCAAATGAAGACCCAGACATAAATTCTCATACCTATGAATGCCATATTTTTTATAAAGAAGGTAGAAATTAACAACTAAAGAAAGAAAAAGAGAAAGAAAGAGAGGAAGAAAGAAAGAATGAAAGAAAGAAAGAAAGAAAGAATAAAAGAAAGAAAGAAAGAAAGAAAGAAAGAAAGAAAGAAAGAAAGAAAGAAAGAAAGAATCTTCAGCAAATGGTGCTAATCTAACTGGATGTCTATATGTAGAAGGATGCAAATATCCATATCTATCACCTAGCACAAAACTCAAATCCAAATGGGTCAAGAACCTTCACATAAAACTAAATACACTAAACCTGATAGAAGAGAAAGTGGAAAATACTTTTAATAAATAGGAAGGAAAGAGCTTCCTAAACAGAGCAGTAATAGCGTAGGCACTAAGATCAAAAATTATGGGACCTCATGAAACTGAAAGGCTCCCATAAGGCAAAGCACACACACACATTACAACAAAATGGCAGATTACAGAATAAAAGTTTTTCACCAACTGTACATCTGAAAGAGGGCTAATATTCAATATATATAAAAGAATATAAGAAAGTAGACATTGACAAATTAAATAATCCTATTAAAAATGGGGTATAGCTATGAACAGAGAATTCTCAACAGAGGAATTTCAGATGGATAAGAGACACTTAAAGAAGTGTTCAAAGAAAAACACCCCTCTATTGCTTGTTGGGGTGCAAGCTTGTATAGCCACTATGGAAATCAAAGTGATGGTTCCTCAGAAAATTGGGAATCAATCTACCTCAAGATCCAGCTATACCTGGGGATATGCTCAAAGGGTGCTCCATCCTACCACAAAGGCACTTGCTCAACAATGTCCACAGCATCTTTATTCACAAGAGCTAGAAAGTATAAACAACTTAGATCTTCTTCAACTGAAGAATGTATAAAGAAAATATGGTATGGTTATACAATGGAGTATTATTCAGGTGTTAAAAATATGTCACCTTGAGAAAGGTCACGGGAGGCAGAGAATGAGAATGGAGGCAGACGTAGTATTATCAAATGGTTCAAAAATGAAGACAAGCCTGAGGAAAAGGAGGTCCAGTGACAGACCCAAATTGGGATCCAGCTAAAGGGGAAGGCCCAAGGCCTGACACTATTAATGAGGCTATGGAGTGCTTTCAGAAAGTGACCTAGCATGGCTACCCACTAGAAGACCCAACAAACAGTTGAAAGAGTCAGATGCAGATGTTTGAACCCAAGCAATGGTCAGAAGCAGCTGACTCCTGCGGCTGAATTAGGGAAGGCTAAAAGAAGCTGAGGAGGAGGGTAACCCTGTAGGAGGAGCAGAAGTCTTAATTAACCTGGACCCCTGAGATCTCTCAGACACTGGACCACCAACCAGGTAACATACACCAGTTGATATGAGGCCCTCAACACACATACAGTAGAAGACTGCAGGGTCTGGGTTCAGTCAGAGAAGATGCACCTAACTAACCCTCAAGAGACTTCACGCTCCTTTGTCAAAGATCAAGTGAAAACCATCTAGCTGAAAAAAGGCAGCATTTTCAACAGATGGTACTGTCTCAACTGGCAGTTAGCATGTAGAAGAATGCAAATCAATCCATTCTTATCTCCCTTTACAAAGCTCAAGTCCAAGTGGATCAAGGACCTCCACATAAAACCAGATACACTGAAACTAATAGAAAAGAAGGTGGGGAAAAGTCTGGAACACATGGGCACAGGGGAAAAATTCCTGAACAGAACAACAATGGCTTATCCTCAAGATCAAGAATCGACAAATGGGAGCTCATAAAATTACAAAGTTTCTGTAAGGCAAAGACACTGTTAATAGGGCAAAAATGGCAACCAACAGATTGGGAAAAGATCATTACCAATCCTCCATCTGATAGAGGGCTAATATCCAAAAGATACAAATAATTCAAGAAAGTAGACTCCAGAGAACCAAATAACCCAATTAAAAAGTGAGAAACAGAGCTAAAAAAATGAATTCTAAACTGAGGAAACTCGAAGAGCTCAGAAACACTTTAAGAAATGTTCAACATCCTTAGTCATCAGGAAAATGCAAATCAAAATGACCCTGTGATTCCACCTCACACCAGTGAGAATGGCTAAGATGAAAAACTCAGGTGACAGCATATGCTGGTGAGGATGTGGAGAAAGAGGAACACTCCTTCATTGCTGGTGGGATTGCAAGCTGGTACAAGTACTACTAGAGGACCCAGCTATACCACTCCTGGGCATATACCCATTGATTTGATACCTTGGAAAGCTTCTCCAGGCATTGAAAGAACATGTGTCACAGAAGATAACGACAAGACAGTGACTGTTGGAGGATGGAGCCCTGTGCTCACTGAGCTGGAGCCTCGTGTTCTCAGATGCAGAAGACTTCATCCATTCTAATCATCTGTGCAGATTGGTAAGGCTTAAAAACAAAATGCATTTTTCATAGATTGTTGATTTTATTTCCTGTCTACAACCCCCAATAAAACAACTTTTCCATTGAATGAAAAAAAGAAGCCAACATCAATGTATATGGAGAGAAACTCAAAGCAATTGCACTAAAATCAGGGACAAGACAAGGTTGCCCTCTCTCCCTTCTGTTGGGCCCCATTATGGCCCTGGTTTGGACCTTGAGGACAAACCGGAGCCTGGCTGGTATTTCCGTGTGAGATCCTAAGCCTGGCTTGATTTTTAAGACTTGTCTCACTCATTTTCTTATTGGGGTGACTCAGCAAGACCTGTTTGGCTCTGCCTCTGCCCCACTGTTGCTGAGGTAGAGCTTTGCCATTCGCCCTGTCACTCCATTTCTCAGTTACCCTTCCTTGCCTCCTACACCATCTTATCCCACCAAAAATCCCTTCCCTATGTTCTTAACTTACATAAGCAAGAGGCTGATGCCATAACATTGAATTTCTGCTTCAACAAGACTCCTGGCTCAGTTTGTTTCTTTTGGGCTGTTGACACTTGCCGTCCCACTCAGCCCTGGAGAGATCCAAGCAGGACCAGGACCACTCTCTTCTCGCCTGGACTTGCAGGCAAGGAGCTGGAACCTGTCTATTCACTATAGAACTAGAAGTCTTTAGCTAGAGTAATCAAACACTCAAGGAGATCCAGTGACTACAAATTGGAAAGGGAAAAGACATCTTGCAGTACTTGCGGATGATACGATAATACATAAGTGACCTTAAAATTTCCACCTGTAAACTACCACAGCTGACAAATACTTTCAGCAAAATAGTTGGAATCATTGAAGAAGATATCAGATGGATATATATCCTATAACCATGGATTGGTTGGACTACCTCAGTAAAGATGGCCATCCTACCAAAAGCAATCTACAATTCATTGGAAATCTCAATTAAAATTCCAACACCATTCTTCAAAGATATTAAAATTACAATTTTCAACTTCAAATGAAAAACCTGGATAGCTTTAAAAATTCTGAATAATAAAAGAACTATTGGAGGTATCTCCATTCCCAATTTCAAGTTGTAGTATAGATATATAGAAATGAAAACTGCATTGCACGGGGATGCACAAAAACAAACACATCAATCAATGGAACTGAATTGAAGACACTATACCCATGGGCATATGAATTTTGATAAATAAGCCATAAATACACACTAGAATAAAACCAGCAACTTCAACAAATCATGTTGGTCAAATTGATGACTTCATGTAGACATATGGAAATAAATCTGCATTATCTTCCTATACAAAACTCAATCTCAAATATATCAAAGACTAGAGCATAAAAGTAACAGCACTGAACCTGATAGAAAGTGGGCAATAGTTTTGAACTCATTGACACAGGAAGACTTCGTGAATAGAACAGCTAAAAGAACAGCACTAAAAATAACAGTTAATAAATGAGACTTCATGAAACTGAAAAGCTGTATAACAAAGGATACTGTCATTGGACAAAGCAGCAGCAAAAGAACAGGAAAAGATTTTTATCAACTCTACATCTTATAGAGGCTAATATTCAAGATATATAAAGAACAGAAAACCTTAGATATCAAGAAAATATATAACCCATTGAAAAATGGGGTACACATATAAATAGAATTCTTTTTTGTTTGTTTGTTTGTTTGTTTTTTCGAGACAGGGTTTCTCTATGTAGCCCTGGCTGTCCTGGAACTCACTCTGTAGACCAGGCTGGCCTTGAACTCAGAAATCTGCCTGCCTCTGCCTCCCAAGTGCCGAGATTAAAGGCGTGCACCACCACCGCCAGGCATAAATAGAATTCTTAAAAGAGGTAATATAAGTGGTTGTTTATAGATGGATGGGGTGATTAGAATGGAAGGATTAAGTGTGGAAAGGCAGGGGAAAGAAGATAGGGAAGAGCTGTGAGGAAAGACAGTTAAAATTGAAGGTCTTTTCAGTGGTAGTATGGAAACTTGATACAGTAGAAGTTACTATATATATGTATATATGTATATATATATGTATATATGTATGTATGTATATATACATGCAATCAAAATGAAATCAGCAAATCATAAGGGATACAGAGTCCCAACTGGCCACCTCTTGTCACCAAATGATGCTTCTAGTCTAGGAATTGAGTATATCTTATTGAGTTGTTAGCTGCAGGGCTTCTGTAGTAATCCCCAAACAAACATTGGTAGTCAAGACTCTAGGTTTCTCTGCACAAACTGACAGTAAGGCTCCATTGCTTAAGATAACACCCACACAAATCATTGAACATAGAGATGTCAAGCTGGTACCCATATAGAGTATCTTTCCCCATAGTCTAACATTTTTGGTACATAAAAAGTAATCTGCACATTGTGTGCCAAAACAGAAATATATACTGCAACCCAGCCACAAGTCCTTTGATCAGCTAGGTTGTCCTGCCTGCAAGATGTACTAGTGCAATTGTGTCAGAAAATTTGTGGCCAACTAACATCTGATTTGGCTTCAGGCCTACACCAGGAGCTATAAATAACTTTGGACTCTGCTTAAATGACTAATAACCTGAGACTAAATAGTACAGGGACCTAGGGGAAAAGCAAATACCACTGTTCTAAAGAAAAAAAAAGGTTGCAATCAAATGACTCCAAATGCAAATCTGATTTGATATGAACTGTCTTAGTTAGGATTTCTATCACTATGAAGAGACACCACAACCACAACAGCTCTTATAAAGGCAAACATTCAATTGGGGTTGGCTTACAGATTCAGTTTTAGTCCATTGTCATGACAAGATGCATGGTGGCACACAGGTAGACCTGTTGTTGGAGAAACAGAGAAGTCTACATGCAACAGGAAGAGAGACAGGAAGAGAAATGGGCCTGGCTTGACCATTAAAAATCTGAAAGCTCACCCCCATTGACACAATTCTGTCAAAAAGGCTATAGCTGCTTCGACAAAGCCATCTATCCTAACAGCCACTTCCTGATGACCTAGAATTCCAATCCATGAGCCTCTGTGTACCATTCTTATTCAAACCCCCTCACAAACTAAAACTCACCTTTTGCTGTTAATTAATTGGTGAACTTAATTATTTTGCTTAATATACATATATTTCTATATATTAGCCTAAATAATACTTTTTAAATATTTTCATGAAAAATCATAAATATGTTTTCTTTATAGAAGTTTCAACAAGCTTAGACAGGTTGAGTTTGTGCAATACCAAAAAAATAAAAATAAAGGAAAAGAATACAAAGAAAATCTTAGGACACTTGGCATGAATTTTCATTTAAATAATGTACCTTTTTATTGCAAGCATTTAAAACAACATAAGGTCAATATGGTATTAATAGCTTGGGAAGTTGGCAATTGTTTCTTTAAGAGTTCTTAGGAAGGACATCTGTTTCCTCATTTTGTTTTCTGTCCTCTTTTTGGCAGTGAACTTAGTGTGTGAAATAAGCCTTTGAATTTAGTGTCTTAATTCTGCCCTACCAATTTTGCCTGTAATTATAGACAAACAGCTGGAGGCATGGCTTGTTTAATTAAGGTTGAACTTTATTTAAAACACTGTTTTTAAATTTAGTTTCTATCTTACTCTCTGTCTTGTTTGTTAGTGGCTCTTCTTCCTTGTGAGAATTATTTCAAGGTTTATATCCACTAGATTGTTAGAAATTGAAGAAATTTTTGAATTATTTCCAAAAAGAGCATATTTGAAATTGGAAAGCCAAATAATTGTTCTCAATTTGATCTAGATGGATTGTAAGATTGCTCCTACAATGTACTTATTTTTACAAAGATTTATATTTATTATTTTTAAATAAGTGGGTGTATGTATGTGTACCTGCGTGAGTGAATGCTCCATGCCTCTGGAAGCCAAAATATGAGTATGGGCTCTTCCTGGAGCTGGAGTTAAAGGTGGGTGTGAGCCACTTGATATGGGGGATAGGAATCAAAATTTCATTCTCTGTGAGAGCAGCACCCACCTTTAATTACTTAGACATTTCTCCAGTGCCATTATATACTTCTCAATTACAAATCATACAAATGTTTTCTTAATTTAGTTGTTAAATCAGATTGTTAAGACCTAAGAGAGATCATTTCCAAATTTACTACATTTCTTTTGATGTTACTACTAATGCTCTAATATAAATAAGTAACATTCAAAACCATATATTTTTTGGCAAATTATAACTATTTAATGATATTGATAAATTACTCAAGGCCTAGAGACATCTCCCAGGAGGAAAAACACTTATCATGGAAGCATGAGAAATGTAGCTCAAATTCCCAGCACCTATATAAAAGCTGGGCATGTATAGTCACTACCTGTAAGCACAGCACTATGTAGGGCAGAAACAGAATCACAAGGCTGGGGGTGGATGTAGTTTAACAAACTACACTAGCTAAAAATGAAGTGTTCCAGGTTTGGCAAGATACCTTGCTTCAGTAACTGAAATGGACATCAATTCAGGAAGGCATCTGATGTAAATCTGAAGCCTCCACACACTTATACACACTTGTGCATGTATACTGGCACAAACACACATGTACCCACACACATTCAAACACACAAACACACACACCATCACCATCACCAAAAATATATGGAGCTTATGTTTGAATGATGTGTTCTAAATAACTTCAGGCACTTGACTGTTTGGTCTTAAGTTGCTGAGTCTTTGATAAGGCTCAGGACATATAGTCTTGCTGGAAGAAGTATGTCGCTGAGTGTCAGTTTTAAGGTTTCCAAAGACTGTCACCATTTTGAGTTCACTCTCTCTGTTTCCTGCTTATGGTTCAAGATATGAGCTCTCAGCTTTTCTTGCCACCCTGTCTGCCTACTGTTGTCATATTTCCCCAGTATTATGGACTATTTCTTTTGGAAATGTGAGGCCAAATAAATCCTTCTTTCTATACGTTGTCTTGCCATGCATGATCTTTACCATAACAAAATTAAAGTAACTAATACAATGTTTTAAAAGAATTTCTAATCCACTGCTCCTGTTTCATTTATTTATGGTACTAATTATTGAGGCAAAAAAGGAGTAGTCTAATTATATAAAATGAGACAAAAAACATATAAACTAGGGTATTTATGTTTTATTAAAAAATACAGAGTCAGCCAGAGAGTGGTGGCTCACTCCTTTAATCCTAGCACTAGGGAGAAAGGGACAGGCAGATTTCTGAGTTTGAGACCAGCCTGGTCTACAGAGTGAGTTCCAGGACAGCCAGGGCTACACAGAGAAACCCTGTCTCAAAAAAAAATTAGAGAATTATATCAAAGCACAACATCAACATAAAAAATTGTTTACCACAATGATTAATTACAAAATGTTATTGACTAAAGAGCTGATTATCTGGAAATACAATACTGAACTATTCACTCTTCAAATAAATTAACTCTAATTCTTTGATGGTATTTGTTATTGTTGACAGTTTAATGAATACTTCTACATTATAGACATTGTACTGATAACATATATTTGCACTATCTTTACTATATTATATAAAGATGGAAATATATTAGTATAAAGTGCTATACATAGTTCATAGAGTATTTTCTACAGGAATTTAATCTTTTTTATGTGAGATTTTGTTGATTTATATAAACTAATAGAAAAGTTATATAGACAAAATTCAGAAAGCCAGCACTTCATTTAGGAATTGTTTCCATGATCTTTTCTTATAAGAAAAAGAACTCAGAAAGGAAGCAGTGATGTTACTTAAGCAAATTATAATGGTGGGTAAATGGAATTTATATTTCTGGAGAGCTCAGAAATAATGCAGAATACGGACTTCAAATGATCTTGTTCAGGAGAGGGCCTTTCTTTCAGGCTGTCTTTGTTTATCTTGGGAAGATAAATTTCATTGGAAATGAAATGCTGATGCTGGTTGTTAGGAATCAAGCTGGAGTTCAGTGAAATGTTTTTTAAAAGGCTAATGAAATAGTAGGTGATATTCGTTTCCTTGCCCCATAAAAAAGTTTACCCCTGTCTAATCATAAACATGTTTATTTTTCTTTAGCTCTTTGTCACTATAAAGTTTAATTATTTATTATTTACAGACTATTTATATAGGAGAAGTTATATTACAGAAAAATATTGTTTGCTTTTTATGTATGTCCAATATTTAAGAAGCTGCTTGTCATTGGTCAAATTCAAATGAATAATGGTAATTGTACTTTCTGACTAAATTTGCAATACATATGAAAGAAACAACTCATAATCTGTTAAAGAATAATCAAGAACAGATGTGTTTTTGTTACATGTCAGACTTCATGATTCCATCTGTCTCTTCCACTAATCAAAAAAAATTAATTAGAACTTTTACCTCTATACTTTAGTAAAAACACCTGGCATGATCCTGAAAGTCCTTCAATGAAAGAAATCAAATATATAAAAGATCCCATAGGCTCAATAAAGAATTGTTAATGAATTCAATAAATGTCAAATTTAAAAATTCATTTATTCTTTAAAAATTTCATGCATTCTTGACATGTATCGTGATCATACTCAGCCTCATTTCTCTCTTTTTCCCCCCAAGAGGAGCCTGTTATCACATTTCCCTCCTAATTTCTTATCCTGCTTTTATAATTTTATATATGTATTTTTAACTCATTGTGTCTAGTATGTGCTTTATGCATGTGGAGGTAGGGTAATCCATTTGAAGTATGAGGAGTCTACTAGTAGTCAAACTCCCTAAAGAACATTGTCTATGCCTCCTCTCAGCAGCCATCAATGACTAATAGCTCCTCAGATTCAGGAAACCCTCTATAATATATGCTGAAATTTTTAAAATGAATTTTAAAAATTTATCCATTTAAATTTATTCATTCTAAAAATATCAGTTATACCAATGTATTAATTACCCCATACAATACATGCTCATATCAATATTATAAATTAATTTCTTTTACTACATATTATATAATTATTATTTTAAAGTACATAAATGAATTAAAATAAAATTGCCATCTTCTATTACTAAAAGTCACCAGCTACCCCCATATCACTGAATAGTAACAGAAGAAAATGACTGCATAATTTTCAAGTCCAGCATCTAACCAGTATTTTTTAATTTTTTTTTGTTTTTGTTTTTTGTTTTTTTCGAGACAAGGTTTCTCTGTGTAGCCCTGGTTGTCCCAGAACTCACTCTGCCTCTCAAGTGCTGAGATTAAAGGTGTGCGCCACCACTGCCCGGCCTAACCAGTATTTTTACCAGTTTACTGGTTTTTAAAGCTTTGTCTATTTGCAGTTAAGTTTATTGGTGGTGACAAATAAAATGAAAATACAGACTAGGAGAAGATTGAAAATCATCATAAAATGTTTGTATTTTTGAGTGATAAATCCAACTCTGAAAATGGTCAATTTCAGGAAAATATACATTCAAGAATTGTTAGAACTAAGTTCAAGAACAGTATTATGATAAACTTTGGCCACTGCTGGACTGTCTTGTCATCTGTGCTGCTTTATCTGTCAGATGGACTTTTCCCACAAAAGGACACCATGACACTCATCACATTTGTGTTTCTGTGGTTCAGTAGACTGGGTAGAAAAAGAACTTTCACACTCCTGGAATTCCTGTAGGCATTGCACATTTGTTTCTGATCCTGACTCACATGTTCATTGTTGGTTAAAAAAAAATTGTACAAGAAAGATTGAATATGTCGACTGAATGAACCTGGTCAATATACAATATATCTTGAATCTGGAAAGGCAAAATAAATTATTCCCACTAAACTTTAATAAATAAAGTTAAAAATAATAGCTTAAATTGCATATGCTCTAAGTTATATAATAATCATTTTTCAACATGACTTAGAGATAAAAAATAATGTAATCCTCACCAAACTACTGTAAGATATGGATTAATCACTATATAGAGGTGAAGATGTCTTTCTGGAATGGTAAAATAATGACTATAGTTATGTAGTTGCTAAGAGATGAGTCAAAACTTTGAACATAGTATAAAAAATGGCCTGCCATTAGTTAAAGAAGGGTTCATATAATGGGGTGACCACTAATTATATCCATTAAATAGAACACTAACAGAATAAATTTATTTCCATGGAGTAATAAAAATGAATCAAAATGATTTATATTTTTTTATGTCTCCATCTGTATATGCACATGTATGCAGATTTCACAGAGGTCAGAAGAAGGTGTCAGATCCCAATGTGGGTTCTTGAACTTAAACTTGTATCCTCTGCAAGAGCAGCAAGTACAGTTAATTATAGAGTCATGTCTCCAGATCCCACAGATATATTTTAGGTGTTACTAGTACATTATTTATATCAGGAAGATTCTTGTGTGTGCTTTCACCATCCATAAATTTTTATGAAAATTGTTTCCTGCAATTAAATCACTTTCATTGTATTAGAAAAATCTTAATTTGTCTATGTCCATATCCACCACCCACCACCCACATACATACTGTATTTTAATATAGAGGTTTGCATTGAATTCCATTTTTTATTTTAAGACAGAATGACAAATGAGTATCAAAAAATTTGCTTAGATGAAAGACAAGGAAATAAATGTCATATGGTTTTTAAATTTATGTATGCATTTATTTGTTAAAATCTATTGTTTTGTCATCAGTGTGTATGTTTATACCTAGAATTCTTTCCCTAAGAAAAAATGGTGCCAAGAAATTTAAATTGGAAAATAATCTTATCTTATGTTTTTTGTAATTATTATCATCAGAAACAGGAAATTCAGCAACATGAGGTTTATTATTTTAGAAAACAAAGTTATTGGATGAGAATTTTAGCATGACTTCCTGAGTTTTCTACACTATCCCTTTTTTCACCCCAGAGCACAAATCTGACACAATCAACTCTAATTTATGTTTGTTTTTCATATATTCCTTGATTTATTGTTTATAGAGCTTTCTCTTAGCCATAAAGGGAAAAATATCTTTGGCATATAGACAAGTATTTGAGATTTTTTAAAAGTCTCTAGATCCAAATACTGTATATACAGAAAGTGAAAATTCAGAACTAATTTTTTATATGAGTAGAAAGTCATATATTTACAATCTGAAAATAATAGTTGATTGCAAGTACTATGATCCTTATTCAGAAACATTTTCAAATATTGTATGTACCATTCAATAGAGAACCATTTAAATGTTTTGACTTATATCAGTTGCTTTTCTGTTTCTGTAATAAAACACCACTACCAAAAGGCTTCATTTCATCTATCAGTTATCAGTCCATTACAGAAGGAAGTCTAGGCAGGAACCAACTGTGAGGCTGAATCTGAAGTAGGGACCGAGATGCTAGCATCTTTGACTTGCTTACTTACTTTTCTTATACAGCCCAAGTACACCTGCTCAGGGATGGAATCATTAGCATTGGGGTGGGCTAGGTCCTTGAATATCAATATGCAGTCAAAGAGAAGCCCCTCAGACATATCTACAGCTAAGATTCTGTCTTCCTGGGTATAGCTAGTTTCATATAAAGATTTCAAAATTATAATTCAATTACATATATTAAAACAGAACCGTTTTGACTTTAAAGTACACGTAATTCAACTTTCAACTCACTTCTCTTTATGTAAAGTTATGAACAACTTTAGGCCTAGAAAAACAATTTTTTCATAACTCAGGAAATAAAAATTAATTTCAACACTGTGTCCTATTTCTGCAAGTACTGTGAAAGACACTGTATAGATTTTGAATTTAGGAATTATGTTCCTGTTCCTGAGTATAACATACAGTTTGATAAGTAACATCAACCTAATACATAAAATGTAAGCTAAGAGATATTATCAAACTCATATCATTTTTAGATAATACTATAGACATGATTTCTCATGCAAAAGCTCGAATCTGTCTTGTTTTCAGGCTCTTTGTGTTTTTCTGACATAGTTACTGTGGTAGTTTGAGTGAAAATGGCTCCCATAGGCTCATAAGGGGTTGTACTATTAGAAGGTGTACCCTTGTTGAAGTAGGTATACCTTGCTGGAGGAAATGTGTCATTGGCAAGAGGCTCTGAGGTTTAAGAAGCTTTTGGTTCTGCTTCTAGGAATTTGGCATTTGTCACTGGACTCTGACAAGAAAGTAGGCCCAGAGAAGAATCTTAGAGACAGTGACCATGGAGATTTGTTTACTACTTTGCTGAATTGCTACCTTATGTGATCTCTTTGCTTACTACTTTACTTAATTATTACCTTGTGTGATCCTTTTGCTTGCTACTTTACTTAATTATTATCTTGTACGATCTCCTTGTTTACTACTTCGCCTGATTATTTTGTCTTTGATCTAAGAAGTGACAATTATTTTTGGATGTACCTAGAACGATGTAAAAAGCAGATTGGGAAAGAATAAAGCTGCTTCAGCCTCAGTATGGACTGGAGTCATGTTATAATTTTGTCTAATTGTTTTTTCTTCTTTTTCAATCCTCCCTCCCTCCCTTGAGACCCTGTTAACTGACTGAGCTGGCCTGGTCACTAAAGCCAGGCCAACTGTGTCTGTCTTTCTGCTGTCTGGCAAAACTCTTGGCTCCTTCTCTAGCACCACATCTGCCAGTGTGTAGCCATGCTTCCCACCATGGTTCCTGCCTTAATGACAATGAACTGAACCTCTGAACTGTTAGCCAGTGTCAATTATTTGCTTTTCTTTAGAAGAAAAAGTTTTTTCTAAGAGTTGTTGTGGTCATGAGGTTTCTTCACAGTAATAAAGCCCTAAGAGAGGTATTTTCTTCTAGAAACAGTGAAACAGTGTTGCTTCACAGCTCAGCCCTATCTTCAACACTGGAAGTTATCACCTTTGATTCCCATGTCCTAGGATTATAGGTATGTGTCATCACACCTAAGGAAGTATAGACATTTCCCTACAAGTTGTTTTCTTCCCAGCTTTCACAAGTTTGGCAATTTTCTACTCAGAAATATCATTTTAAATTCCAATGATAATGTATTATGTATATTTTCCTAGCTTAAATGATACTCCAGGAGACTATGCTAATGAAGATAAAGAAAGAGGTTCTCTATAATTCTGTCCTCCACTAAACCACAGAGAAAACAGGCAAAATATGATGGCAGATTTATTAACTATATTAAAAATGGATATAAGGAATTGAAGTAATTTGGTAAAGAGTTATTGAAGTTATTGAAGACAAAATCTAGTAACAGTAAAATGCTATCATTAGAGGGGCATTCTGATTAAAAGTACAATTTTGTCTCAGTTGTACAATAAAAGACATATATATTGAAAAAAGTTTCTTAAAAACTAATTATCATTACATGAAATTGCTGAAATCTAATGCAAGGTCCTATTTCTGTGTATGTATGTTTTTTAATTGAGTTGGGGATTACTATGCAAAGTATATTGGGAATCATTATTGAAGGTAGACAAATAAATGTGATAAATTCACAAAAAAACTAAAACCTTATAGGAAATAAAAAGCATCTATTCTTATCTTTATTAAGTAATATTTTTGTTAAAACAGTTTCAAATTTCCAAAATCTGTATAGTTTTCAATTTTGCCATTTATTTCTCCAGTATAGTCTAGGATATATAGCTTGTATTAATAAGATACACTTGTTTACAACTGAGCCAATATTGATACACTATTACTAACTGAATTATATACTTTGCAGCTGAGCCTATCCTTAATACAAATTCTATAAAATGATAAATATAAATTTATATTTCTCCATCATTATAGTAGTAGGCACAACAGTAACCTTACTTAGTTAAAAATATACTTTTTTTAACCTTCAGACTTTTATCCTCCAGCTGAAACACCTGGGAGATAGAGACTCTTTTTAGCATCATATTTTTCATTTTCCAGAATCATTTTACCTGTTTTTTTAATTGATATAATATTTATCTATGTCTTTTGTGGCTTGAAGGCTCATTTATGTTATAAATTAAGAACACACACAATACATACCCACAACACAAACACACAGACGAGAGAGAGAGAGAGAGAGAGAGAGAGAGAGAGAGAGAGAGAGAGACAGAGACAGAGACAGAGAGACAGAGAGAGAATATGTGGAAAGCCGTCTCAGCAGAAACTAGGCTGCCAGTTGGACCCACAATTTGACTTTGAGTTGTTTGCTTTTGCTGCTTTCAGACACCACTTCCTAAGAACCATTCTCCAATTTGAGGCCGATTTTTGGCAATTGCTGAAAAAAACACTTATATAGTTCATCGAACATGAAAAAAGTTGAGTTGCTGGCTAACTATATCCTTTACCTCTATAAGCTAGTGTTCATGCTACTGAATGATATTCAGCATGCTACTAGGAGAGAAACTATCCATTAACCCATTTACAAACCTGCAATCTACAAAGGTGAAATGCCTACAAGATAAGCTGGTACAATAGTGGCACAAAGGTTGTGGGAGTAACCAGACACACTTTTGTTGGTTTTAAGACCCACTCTGCAAGCTGAGATCAATGTCTGACACTGACAGTGTAGCCATAAACATGAGACTGGATAGGCCATGGACTAGGAGAAAACCAAATACTATTATTCTTCTAAAGGAACATAGCAATAAAATGACTCCCAATGATATCCTCTAATACCCATACATTAGCATCTCACTCAGCCATCATTAGAGAAGCTTCCTTTTTCAGCCTTTTAGAATTATCACAGAGACCCATAACTGGGCAGTATGAAGAGAGTAATAGATTTTGCAGCACTAAATCATAAATGGGATGTTTTTTTAATCAATGTTTTGCCATTAGGAATCAGAGATTAATAAAGAAAAAGGAGGAGGGGGTAGAGGAGAAGCAGGAGGAGGAGGAGGGGGAAGTAGAAGGAGAAAGCGAGGAAGAGGAAGAAAAAGAAGGAGAAGGAGGAGAAGGAGGAGGAGAAGAACAAGAACAGGAAGAACAACATGAGGAAGAGCAAAAACAAGAAGGACAAAAAGAAGAACAAGAAAGACAAGAAGGACAAGAAGAACAAGAAGAAAGATTAGAAAGCCACAGAGGATGGAAAAAATTTCTACTAGTGATACATATGATAAAGGTTTAATATCTAATGTATATAAAAAGCCCCCCAAACTGGAAATCAATAAAACTCCTATGAAAAATAGAATATGACAGAGATTTGTCAAAAGAGGAAACTCAGTGTCTGAGAAACATGTAAAAAAATGTTTACTATTCTTAGTGAACAGGAAAATGTGAGGAGAAACTACTTTGAGATTTCACTTTAGACCAGTCAGAATGGGCATGATCAATAAGGCAAATGGCAGCTTTTGCTGCCAAAGATGTAGATTAAGAGGAACACTCATCATTTTCTGGTGGAAGAGAAAACTTGAGCAGTCACTGTTAAATTCAGTGTGGTAGTTTCTCAAGAAGATTGGAATAAATCGATCCCAAGATCCAGATACCTTTCATGGAAATATACCAAAAGACTATATACTGCTATAGAAACAATTATTCAATTATGTTCATTGTTGCTCTATTCATAATAGCCAGAAATTGGAAAAAGCCTAAATATCCACCAAGGAATGAATCAATAATAAAATAGATGAAATTCGGTATATTTCTACAATGAAGTATTACTTAGATGTTAACATAAACAAAAAGGAAATCTTAAAATTTGCAAGTAAATTTAGGGAGCTAGAATAAATTTAAGGAGCTTGAGTGAGATAACTCAAAACCCAAAAGGCAAATATACTATGTGTTTGACTATACGTGGATGTTAGTTTTTAAGTTTTTGATAAGGAGGATACACTCTATATAACCACTGATTTGTCATAGAGTAAAGGACTAGGAGGGAAGGAAGTGTCTCCCTAGTAAGGGATGGGTGAAAGCATAGGGACTGGAATGAGAGTATAAAATGGTGTGGGGGTGAAGAAAAGGGTAAGTGGGGAGGAGTTTAAACAGCTAAAACTAAAGCCAATTTGTTGTAGTGGCACAAAATTAGTGTGTATCCAACCACTTTCAGTTTAGATTTAAGGCCTGCTCCATGAGATTAACCTATATCTGACACTACTTGGGTGGCTAAGAACCAGAGACTAGATAGGCCATATACCTATGGGGACTTACCCATAAATGATTCCTATTGACATTCTCCTAGATGCATAGATTAGAATCTTGCTCATCCATCACTAGAGAAGTTCCATTCTATAGTAGATGGGAATAAACATATAGAATCATAACTTGATAATATGCAGAAAATGGGAGACTTTGGAGCATTTTGCCTTAAATAACATGTCTTCATCAAATCCACCCCCCTTATGGCTCAGGAAAATCTGTGAAAGGGGCTCCCAAAGGGAAACTAAGCCTTCTAGACACAACAGAATTGACATATATGTGAAGTCACAAAGACTGTAATAGCATATGCAATGCCTACATAGTTCTAAGAGAGATGGGGTCCCAGTGTTGAGGAAGAAACGAATGAACACCAACCCCCTTCCTAACCCAGAAAATACCTCCAATTGAAAACTGCTCACCAAGGGAAAATTAATTTTCTTCAATGTAATCTCACTGAGTGTACAAAACAAACTTAATGGTAGGTCCTTGCCCAGCAGTAGAAAGCTAATACAAAATGAATTCAATAGTACTTTTATAGATTATTTTGTCTCATAATGCTTTATCTGGGCAAGTTTATATTATTATGGATTCTGACTGTGTTTTTATGTGATTTCAATGTGTGCAGATGTGTATGACTCTGTATCTATATGCATTTCTTGTAGTTTTTCATTGGTACTTTCCTGTTTGTTCTTTTTCTTTGTTTTGTCCTATTCTAGTTTGTTTATTCTTAATTTAATTTATTTTCTTTTATCATTATTATTATTTCTAGATGACTATTTTCTTTTTTTATTGAATATTATATTTATTTATTTATATTTCAAATGTTATCCCCTTTCCTAGTTTCCCCTCCAGAAACTCCCTACCCCATCTTCCCCCCTGCTTGTGTGAGGGTCCCCCCCTACCCAACCACCCACTCACTCCTGCCTCCTTGTCTTGGCATTCCCGTACTTTGAGGCATTGATGCTCCACAGGACCAAGGGCCTCTTCTCCCATTGTTGACCGACTAGGCCACCCTCTGCTACATATGTGGCTGGAGCCACAGGTTTCTCCATGTGTACTCTTTGGTTGGTGGTCTAGTCCCTGGGAACTCTGGGGGTCTGGTTGGTTGATATTGTTGTTCTGCCTATGGGGTTGCTTCAGTTCCTTCAGTCCTTTTGCTAACTCTTCCTTTGGGTACCTGTCCACTGGCTATTTTATAATGAGAGAGAAAAAAAAGAGTATAGATTTGAGGTTGGAAGAATCTTTGGGGTAGGAAAAATCATAATCAGAATATTTTATCTGAAAGAAACTATTTTTAATAAAAACATATCTAAACAGTGAATGGTGTCTAGTTAATTGTTAGAAGTATTAAATAATGAGGGAGAGGTAGCTCTTTCTTGGTGAATTTAGGAATGGAATGTATGAAGTAAAAGTGGTTGGTAGAAAGACAAATATAGTAAACCTTCTTCTAAGAAAAGACATTGAGTGAAATAATAGGGTAGTCATAAGTATAAAGATGGGCTAGCTAATCCCAGATTACATAAATGTGTTTCAATAAGCAAAACAAAACAAAACAGCAAACTAAACAGAAAAACTACAATAAAAATTATAAAAACTGGAGTATGGAGATTTTGATCTCTTGTTGAGCCCTCAGCTAGAAGCCTACTAGAATGACATCAGACCATGACTCAAAATAATGAAAAGGATGTCATATCATTCCTGTTTCTGGGCTGTACATGTACCTCAGTGGTAAAATGCTTGTCTAGTATACTGAAGTTGCCAGTTCTGGGTCCAACAACACTCAAAAAATTTAACCTATTAAAACTATTCAAAGAAATCACAAAATGTCATTATAGTAACCAGCTCAAATTAGTCAACAATAAGTACATAATTCAAAACATCATGAAGAACAAGATAAATTGGTATCATTTATGTATCAATGAATCAATACAAAAACTCAATGTAAATATAACCTTAAGAATGTTTGATAAGTATCAGTTATATTATGACTGTGATAACTTAGGTTACAGATGATGATAGTTTAAACCAAGATTATAATATAATGATACTGACAATTGATTAGATATTTTATATTGTTTATGTTAAATACATGAAGACTCATGAATCAGTTGGAACTGTGTGTGAAGATAAAATAAACTGCTTCTTCAAAAAATGTTGAAGGGGATTAGGCCAGAAAGATAGTCCAGACTCTGAGAGCACATGTTTCTCTTACAGAGAACCAATGTTCAGTTCCTAGCACCTATACAATTGCTCCTAACCATCTCTAACTTTAGTCCCAGAGAATCCAATCCCCTATTCTGAGTTACAAAGGTATCAGTCATACATGTGGCATACATATATGCTGACAAAACACTCACATATAAAATAAAATAATCTTTTAAAAAATTCTTAAGCTATGTATGGTGGTGCACACCTTTAATCTCAGCACACTGAGAAGCATAGGCAAGCAGATCTGAGTTTTGAGGCCAGCCTGGTCTACAGAATATGTTCAATGACAGCCAGGGCTACCCCCCAAAAAAAACCACTGTTTGAAACAAACAAACAAACAAACAAATAAACCAGAAACAAACAAGTTTAAAATCAACTCCTAAGGGAGGCTGGAATTATGACAGAACATATAAAGATACTTACCAAGTCTGATGATTTGAGTTCAATACTTAGGACCCACATAGTTGAAGAAGAGAACTATATTCCTGCAACTGGTCTTCTGACCACCACATGAAGTCCATGGTAGGTGTATGAGTGCATGCAGTGCACACACTGAAATCCATAAATAAAACTGCAAAGGAAATCTAAAATCACGGAGTAATGTTCTCACTGTTTATAAGGATAAATAAAATTGATTAACCTTGTGGTAACATAAGGAAGATGGAAGAGAAATAATATAAGCTATTCTCATGAGAGTACTAGAAAAGATATTAGTGAAGTCATACAAAAAATTGTTTAAAATATGGTATAAAGAATCTTCCACAAATAAGTTAAGATTTTTTTATGAAGTAAATAGTTTCTTCAAAATATAAAATTATCTAATTTCCTAGGTGAGAAAAACTGTGTTATAAGCATCCTTACTAAATTCTATACACAATTGGAAATCTTCCCAGAAATAAACTTGAGAGATAAGTATCATTTCTTCAGTAATGGTAATTTTTATCCTAAATTCAAAAAAGTTATGATAAAAAATCATATAAAATATTTCTGAATATAGAAATGTGATGGAAAAGAATTAGCTTGAAAATAAAAGGGGAATCATTGATAGGTAGTAAGGCAAGGTTTACTGGAAGGTGATGAAAGTAAAACTACACACACCCAAACACTTAGAATGAAAAATAAGGTAAATATGGAATAGGAATATTAAACTAGATAAAAGTGACTAGCAAGCTAATATCTATATCTATATGTATTTGTATCTTATATCTGTACATACATCTATGTCAGCAGGAGCTAGGCAAAGGCAGGCTTATGCAGGTTGTGCTGAGTCACTCCAGTATGGAAGTGACTGAGACAGTTTACAAAACTCGAGCCACGCTCAGGTTTGTCCTCAAGGCCCAAATCAGGGCCAAATAGAGCCCAACATCTCCTCCTTTTGTTTTTGTAATGAGCAGGTTACATGGCTCCTGTCTTAGGTTGTCCCCCACATGGGGATCTTACCCGTCTTTGGATACTATGTGTCACTCTGGCTCAAGGGGCATGCTCCACGACCTGTCTTAGGTTGTCCCAGAACATCTGAGGTCTTACCCGTCATTGGTCAAATGGAGAGCCAGGGAGGGTCACTTATATTCTGAGGGCCAATCATATGTTAGTCTTGGCTCTTGGGAAGCGAGCCTTTGATAGTGAGCCTGGGCCTGATAAAGCCTGATTGCCTTTATATAATGTTGGATGAATTATGTATTAAGTAAGCATGTCCCCACTGTAAGAGGGAGAAAGAGAAGGAAGAAGGGACCAAGGAAGGGAAGTAGGTAAGACAGGAGGCCAGTCCACAATGGGTTGTCTTGAAACTCTCTCCTCCTCTTCTCTAAGTCTTCCTGGACTGTTCAATCCCCCCATCAATCTTTTGTAGGATGTTCATTGTCATTGACAGGGGGATCTTCTATTCTTTTTTTCTTGAAAAACCTGTGAAGCAAGCAGAAGGAGGGCTCTCAGGGCTATAAATGTCCCTGGAGTGATTAATATCATTATCCCTCTGTTGGAGCAAGTATTTTATGTCTCTGGCCGGTATCCAGATTGGTCTTTTCTCATTTTGGGAGAATACGCAGCCAAACCCTCTTCCAGCTGTCAAGAGTGGGTCTGACCCTATCCAAGCTCTGGTCAGTGGGTCTCTCCACCTGACCCAAATGGAGCTGTAGGAAACTGATGAAGACCAATGTTTTTGAAATGGGGACAGATGTGGATCCTCTTTAGAAAAGTTCAAAATATTCATGGTAAATAGTGCCTTTTTCAATTGATCATGTGGGAGTAGAGACTCCCCCTTTTGTTTTTGTAATTGAGTCATAAGGACTTGGTTATAGTGTTCTACAATAGCTTGTCCCCTGGGATTATATGGAATCCCTGTTGAATGGGTAATTTTCCACATCTTTAAAACTCTAAAAAGGCTTGACTTATAAAGCATGGGCCATTATCAGTTTTTGTCTGATCAGGCAATCCAAGAATAGCAAAGCATTGGAGCATATGACTTATGGCATGTTTGGCTTTTTCTCCAGTATGTGCAGAGGCCCAGCAGGCATGGGAAAAGGTTTCAACAGATACAAAAACATATTTAAGCTTTCCAAAAGAAGAATAATGAGTAACATCTATCTGACATAAATGGTTGGATTGAAGTCCAATGGAATTGCTCCTCAAAGTCTGAAGGGGAGGCACCTGGAGGAAAGGTTGGCAAGACTTGCATGTGTGAACAATCTTTTTAAGATCTTTGACTGGTATATAGGCGAACCTATAATGGAGGCCCCTCCAGTCAGTATGGGTCAAGAGGTGAAAGTGGGTGACCTCCATGACAGTGTGACATTGGAGTCCAGATGCCGCCGGTCAGCCAGGGAGATTTTGGTGACCTCTAAGATGTTGAATATAAATGAGGTTTTGTCTTTGTCTAAGGAAGGTACATGCTTGAATTATCAAAGGGGATATTGGATTAGAATCTAGCCTAATATGGGCTTCAGGCAAACTGGGCAATAAGTTAACCACATATAAACTATCTGAAAACAAATTAAACATACCAGGGATGGAATCCAACGGCATCACTACAGCAAAGAGATTTTTAAATTGAGCTGACCCCTCTATCTCATACACCTTAGAACTAACAGGTCCAGGTTCATCATTTTTCCCAAAATGGGGATAGACGACCACTGAGGATCCCAGTTCTCCACCATCAGTAATGATCGTGGGAGAATTAGGATCACGTTTAGATAAAAAGAATCTGGGAGGCATCCACTTTAACCTAGAAAACGAGCTCATCCATCTATGGGGACCAAAATGATAGTCAGTCTCACCCAGGAAGCCTTCAAAGGCCTGGGCTATATGCTCATTATTTCTTTGTAACCAGGTAGCATCAACCATCCTGAGGGGAGTAACTATAGACTGAGGATCTGTTCCAAACAGTGGAATTGAAACATCTCTTCTTTCAAAGATACAATGTTGGTTCTGTTCACCCTGCATTCTGCACTCCTCCTGGTAAAAGGCCATTTAAGGAACATGGGTGAGAGGAGAACAGTCTCGACCATTTCCTTCCAGTCTCTCGGGGTGAGGGCCTGTGGGGCAAAGCCCTCAAGGATGGTTTCTACCTAGGGTGAATTAGGGCCATTCTGTGCCACTGCTTTCTTTAGTTCCTTAAGGTCTTGGACTTCCCAGGGATACCAAGCTGCTGCCAGGGTTAACATTAACCATAAACAGGTGGCTAGTATCTCCCAAGCTGAATTCCCCCACCCCCGAATAGGGCTGCGGTGCTGAAGGCAGCTACTGAGGGAAAACCTGGGAGGAGTCAGTTGGGGGGTATGAGAAAGGTAGTCTCGAAGGCAGGGTCTCACTGGAGGACCAGGGAGCCCTGCTACAGGGAAAGGTGGTCTCAAAGGCAGGGCCCCACTGGAGGACTAGGGGGCCCTGCTTCAGGGAAAGGTGGTCTCGAAGGCAGGGCCCCACTGGAGGACCAGGGAGCCCTGCTACAGGGAAAGGTGGTCTCGAAGGCAGGGCCCCACTGGAAGACTAGGGATCCCTGCTACAGGGAAAGGTGGTCTCAAAGGCAGGGCCCCACTGGAGGACCAGGGAGCCCTGCTACAGGGAAAGGTGGTCTCAAAGGTGGGGCCCCACTGGAGTTCCAGGGGGCCCTGTTACAGGGAAAGGTAATCTCGAAGGCAGGGCCCCACTGGAGGACCAGGGAGCAGTGCTACAGGAATAGTAAAGGAACTCTGGGGGGAGGGTTATCTGTAAAAGTACTGCTCCATAGTTTATGGGGGTACACTCACCCGCAGACCAACCGATTACCAGTCAGCAAACTTTAGTCAGGAGGGGGGCTGTCTCCTCACACGGGGGCATCAATTCTGCTGGGCAGGCTCCCTGCCAGGCAGAACCAGGCGAAAGAGAGGGAGAGAGAACCCAGTCCAGCCGAGCCTCTCTCTCTCCTGGTGATGAGCAGGATGGTGAGTGTCGTGGCTTGGATCTCCTGCTTCCGGAGAATAACCACCCCGAGCCGGGAGTCTGTCCAAGCAGGAACTTGTTTTATTGTATCAATCTTTTCTTTATAAAGGGCTGAGAGAGGAGGCAGAGTTTTCTGCTGAGGTGAGATGACATAGGGGGAGGGGAAAGTTGATGA
>JADRCD010038602.1:0-15107 GCA_019843815.1 Montemys delectorum | reverse complement strand
TAGATCTTCCAGTCTTAATCTTCTAGGATTCATAGCCACTGTGCCACCACACCTTTACTCCCAGATGATCTTGAACTCATAGAGCTTTCTATCTTAATCCTCTGGGATTCATAGCCACTATTCCTCAAGGTCTCCATGCCAAGATTCAGGTTGGAAACTTGTATCTCTCAGCCTCCAGATTAGGGCCACAGGTGAACCTTCTAATTCTGGATTGTAGTTCATTTCAGATATAGTCAAGTTGACAACCAGGAATAGCCACTACACCTATATTTTGATTGGGTTGTTTGGTTTTTTTTTTTTTTTTTTTTTGCAACTTCTAGAGTTCTTTATATATTGTGAATATTAGCCCTCTATCGGATGTGGGGATAGTAAAGTTTTTTTTCCCCACTCTATAGGTTGCTGATTTGTCCTATTGACTATGTCCTTTGCCTTACAGAAGCTTTCCAGTTTCATGAGGTCCTATTTATCAATTCTTAACTTAGAACCAGAGCCATTGGAGTTCTGTTTATGAAATTCCCCCCTCCCCAATCCCCATGCCAATGAGTTCAAGGCTCTTTCCCACTTTCTCTTCTATTAGATTCAGTAGAAAGACAGGGCATCAAGTGGAGGAATGGGGTTGCCATTCCACAGTAAAAAATTCCCACCCAGAATTGTTCCTGTCTAAAAGAATTGCAGGGACAAAAATGGAGAAGAGACTGAGGGAAAGGCTGAACAGTGACCATCCCAACATGGAATCCATCCCAAGGGTAGGCTCCAAGGCCTGACACAATTACTGATATTATGGTGTGCTTACAGACAGGAGCCTAGCATGGTGGTCCTCTGAGAGGGCCAGCAAGCAGCTGACTGAGACAGAGGCAGATAATTACACCCAACCACTGGACTGAAATTGGGGACCCCTGTGGGTAGGTGAGTTATGGAAAGGCTGGAAGGTGAGGAGGAGGGCAACCCCATAGGAAGACCAGCAGCCTCAACTAACCTGGACTCCTGAGATCTCACAGACACTGAACAACCAACCAGGCATTTGCTGATAGGAGGCCCCTGACACATATACAGCAGAGGACTGCCTGGCCTGGCCTTAGTGGGAGAAGACTTGCCTAACCCTAGAGAGATTTAAGTCCCTGGGAGTGAGGAGGCCTGGTGAGGTGGGAAAGCATCCTCTTGAAGACGGGGGAGGAGGAATGGGATGAGGAACTGGGGTAGGGTGCACCTGGAGGGGTGGGCAAATACTGGACTGTAAAAAAAAGTAACACACACACACACACACACACACACACACACACACATATGAAAGAATTAGAGAAAGTTATGAGTCACCTGCTGTGAGTTTTGGGAACTAAACTTTTGTTCTCTACAGGAACAATACATGCCCTGATTCACCAGACCATCTCTAGCTCCTAGTTCCATTCTTTTATATGTGAATACTTAGTTGCTCAAAGCACCATTTGTTGGGAAGACTGCTCTCTCTCTTCTGTGTGGTCTTGCTATTATCCTGAGGAAGGAGCAATCAATCATATTGCTGGATTCTCAATTCTGGTTAAATATATGTCTAAACACTAGAACACTGTTTATTATAGTTTTATAGCAGTTTTTAAAAAAGAAAAGTGTGAATCTTCCAACTGTTTCCTTCTGTTTCAGTATTCCTTGGTTTTTTGAATTTCCTTGTGACCTTTAGAATAGTTTCTTCAGAAGGAGCAGCTGAGATTTTGCTGCAGATTATATTGAATCTGCTGGTGATGATTTGAGATTATTGATACCATTATATTAACATTTTGATATATAAATATAGGCTATCTTTTAATTAATTTAGGTCCTGGATCCCTTATATTTATTTAATTTTTAGTCTGGAGTCTATTCTTTAAGTTATTTTAAGTAATATATTCTAAGTAATATAAGTATATACTAAGTATATATATTATTAATATTATATGTAATATATATTACTTAGAAATATATTGTACTAAGTATAATATATACTAATATATATTAATTACATATTAATATATATAGATAGATAATTCAAGTAATATATATTTCAATAATGCCATATTTCTGAGTAGCAACTCTCTAAAAGGAAAAAGTCAGCCATCTTTTATCAAGAAGTAGAGACAAGGAAGACACATGTATTGGTCATCACATGCAAAAATGCCTATTCCAAATTCACAAAGAGAGCTTGTGCTAATTATATTTGGATGTCAGTTTCCCTAAGCATAAGAAAAATACCTTTTACTTTCTGTTAAATATTATGAGACATTTAAAAATCAACTGAAAAAGTTTACTGTGTGTCATTTTAGAATAACTTTCTTGATTATTTCCACTTCTCATTGACTTTGAGATATTTTATAACTGTAAATTGTAAAAAAAAAACTAATAATAATGCAAATGAATGTTGTCCACAGAAATGCAAATGATTTGTCTGGTAGAATGCAATTAATTCTTGAATCATTTTCCATCTATTTGAACATTCATTTCAACATTCCTTATTGCCTAAACAAATTCCTTGAGATCTCCTTTGAACAATTTTTGTATCAATATTTCTGTTTATGGGACATTCTCATTATGTTGTTCAAACTGTTTCTGACCTCATGAGACTGTTTCTTCAGTTCCTTGAATACCTGGGATTACAGGCATGTACCACTACACCTGGATCTCATTTGTAGTAATATACTCATTTCCACATTAATTAATCTTTTCCGTGTCCATATTATATATTTCTATAAGATCCATGACTGTTACTTCCTATCCTTTAATTATATGTTAACACTCTCAGTCCTCACACCTATTCCATCAGGATCATAAAGCCCACAAAAGTTTACTTAATAAACTAAACACATCTCAGAGGTACAAAGTAGAAATATGATTCCAGAAAACTATTTCAGGCCTAAAGGCACAGAAATCACTAGTGGTGCAAACTGTAGACTTATAGCATATCTGAGGAAAAGGAGGCAAGGGCAAGTTGGGGATGCAAGAAGGCTGGAAAAAACAACAGAAGAAGCCAGTGGTTAGAGAGCAGGCCATCGACAAATAGCAGAAGGGCAAAGTATTGTAGTCACTGCAGAGAGGATACTGGTACATACTGGGGATGGGAAAGAATTAGGAATGACCAGCAATACACTATACATAATCAGACAAAGCTGAGAACCAAAGAAGATGTGAGAACTTCCAGACACAGAAAGGAGGTAATCAGAGATTTGAGATGTGGAAAGTGACAAATTCACATAGTGACAAGAAAGGCTGTGACTCATGCTCTAGATGAAATTCACCCCAGAAGAAAGGAGTTTGGTATTTGAGTTTTTGGAGTCAGTATGAATGATCCCTTCATCAATATTTCTATGTTCTTGAATCACACTTCTGGAAGGGGAGTTAGGATCTGTGGATACTGAAAGTACATTGAATATCCAGGGATGGCTTCTAGATAATGTTGCTTCCATTTGTTGAAGGTAAGTAAGGTAGTAAAATACAGGCTATATGTTATAATACAGGGTATGTGTTATAATACAGGGTAGATGTGTAGCACAAAGACCTTAGTTTCATGGCAGCGTCTGCTTGAGTGGACATTAATAAGACATGTCTGACAGTGACACCATTATATTCTGAAATAAATATATCTCCAGTTTTCAATTCCTTACTGTTCTGGCATTGGGAATATCATTTCATAAAAAGTAAAACATAAAATGATTGTCCACTGAATTTAAACTATGTCCATGGTATGTATGGGTTATATATAAGTTTATGACTGATACTTGTTTATTCATTTAAATATACATTTTCTGTAAGGTCCCAAACGTTCAACCTTGTTCAGTGTGCTGGTTCTTCTCCCTCTGATTCTATAGGAACACTCTCTGAGGTAACTAAGAGAGGATGGTTTACCTGTTTGAATTGTATTCATTAGCTTTGTGGGCTCTAGCTTTATATGGCCAGTCATCGGGAGGCCCTGGCAAAAGATGAGAGCACAGGATCAGAATAAACCTGGGTATTAATTTTCTCAGTTTCTTTTAATCATTGCAGATAATTAAGGGGCACTCTATTTTCCTTTTAAAGACTTTGCTTTCTAGATAAAGTACAGCCATTCTTAGGGTAGATTATGCTGGCTACTTTTTTATTATTATTTTTGATATAATTATTTATTTTTTTACACTCCATATTTTATTTCCCCCAACCCCCATCCAACCTCCTACTGTCCCACATCCTACACCTTCTTCCCACTCCCCTGTCTCCATGTGGATGTCCCCACCCTCCAGCCCACCTGACCTTTAAACTGGGGCCTTCAGTCTCTTGAGGGTTAGGTGCACCATCTCTGAAGGAATACAGACCTGGCAGTCCTCTACTGCATGTGTGTTGGGGGCCTCATATCAGCTGGTGTATGCTACCTGTTTGGTGGTCCAGTGTTTGAGAGATCTCTGGGGTCCAGACTAATTGAGACTACTGGTCCTCCTACAGGATCTCCGATCTCCTCAGCTTCTTTCAGCCTTCCCTAATTCAACAACAGGGGTCAGCTGCTTCTGTACATTGGTTGGGTGCAAATATCTGCATCTGACTATTTCAGCTGCTTGTTGGGTCTTTTGGAGGGCAGTCATGCTAGGTCTCTTTTTGTGAGTGCTCCATAGTTTCAGTAATAGTGTCAGGCCTGGTGATCTCTACTTGAGCTGGATGCCACTTTGGGCTTATCACTGGTCCTTCTTTTCCTCAGGCTCTGCCTCTCCATTTCCATCCCTGTAATTCTTTTAGACAAGAATAATTATGGGTCAGAGACGTGACTGTGGGATGGCCCCACTCTCCCTCATTTGATGCCCTGTCTTCCTGCTGGAGGTGGGCTCTGTAAGTTCCCTCTCTCTACTGCTAGGCATTTCATCTAATGTCCCTTCCTTTGAGTCCTGAGAGTCTCTCACCTCCCAGGTCTCTGATGCATTCTGGAGGGTCCCCTCAACCTCCTATCTCCTGAAGTTGCCTGTTTCCATTCTTTCTTCTGGCCCTCAAGGCTTCAATCCTTTTCCCTCACCCAAAACCAACCAGATCAGAGTTTTATGTAAAAGTGACACAAGCTAGAATCATTTGGACAAGAGAATATAAACTGAGAAAATGTTCCCACAAGATCAGTCTGTGGTGCACTTTATTGACTTATGATTGATGTAGGAGGGCCCAGTTTAGTGTGGACAGTACCATCTCTGGGCTGATGGCCCTAGGTTGTATAAGAAGGCAGTCTGAGCAAGCCATGAGGATCAAGCTATTAAGCATTATTCCTCCATCAGCTTCTGCTTCCAGGTTCATGCCCTGCTTGAGTTCCTGCCCTAACTTGCCTCCGGGGTAGACTGTGACATGGAACTTTCTTAGGGTTTGTATTCCTGCACAAAACAGCATGACCAAGAAACAAGTTGGGGAGGAAAAGATTTATTCAGCTTATACTTCCACATTGTTGCTCATCACCAAAGGAAGTCAGGACAGGAACTCACACAGGGCAGGAACTTGGAGGCAGGAGCTGATTCAGAGGCCATGGAAGAATGCTGCTTACTGGCTTGCTTTCCTTGCCTTGCTCAGCTTGTCTTTTTCTAGAACTCAAGACTCCCAGCCCAGGGATGGCACCACTCACAATGGTCTGGGCCTTCCTCCCTTGATCACTAATTGAGAAAATGCCTTACAGCTGGATCTCATCATAGCAATAGCAACTCAAGCTAAGACAAAGGCTAATGCTAAGAGCAATAGAGATGATGGAGGCCTAGCTTGTGAGGTTTCAGAGGAGAGTAAAGACTCTCTACTAGGGTCATTCGTGTGATATTTTAAATTAAGAATTTGTATTTCTGATCACCTTGGGCTTCAGAATCAGCTGTGATTAAGAATAGATCAACATAAATTAGCCTGAATCTTCTGGAAACTGTTTCCTCAGGGCTAGCACATTGAACTTTTATAAGTACTGCTCAGCTAAAAGGGATTTGTTGTCAAGTTTTTTTGGTTCAAGTTTAATGCATTGCCTAGGAAATTCATGGTAACCCAGGAAAACAGTGTGGAACTTGAAATTCCTTCAGGCCAGAGAATAATAGAACTGACAGAAAAATAAAGTGTCTAACCTAAGACAGTCTCTGGCAACAAAAAGTGGTGTAGGTAGGACAATCACTTGAGACTCAAGTCTGTTTTCTTCATTGTGTATTTGGCCTCTGGCTCCCTTCTTTCCTTGAGACTCTAGCCTTTGGATTACCTTTCATCTAATTAGTTGACCTATTAGAATGAGAATTTCAGAAGAAAAGGAGAGAGTCATTCTCTATTTGTTAGTAATAACCATGGTAAAAAGTCTGTTTAAAGATAGTATTAACGTAAGTTTTGATAAATACTATTTATTTCAAGTAACTCTTTGTCCTTCTTAACCCACCTCCTGTGAGCTGTTGTTATACCTTTTGCAGGATGTTTTATATAGCAATGCATAGCAATGTATTAGCTCAGTCAATGCACAGAAGGAATTGTGGATGCTGACTAATTTTACATCAATGGCTTAAGCATTTACTTCCAGGAAGCAAAGCATAGTGCTCAACTGTAGCTAGGGAAAACATATTCTAGTCTTCTTTAATATCTTTACTAAATAGAGCATGACTAAATTATATTGTGTGTCATTCCATTCCTTAATAGAACACTGGGTATAATAATCAGGCTAGGGCTAGGTGACACTGGAGTAAATATTTACTTCTTGGTCATAATCAGTCAGAAGCTGCTAACTCTTTTTCATGGTTGTCTACCTACGTTCAACTTACATATATATCCAGGCTAAATTCTGACCTGCAGTTCTAATGGCTCAGAATGTCACTTGCAACTACAAAAAAAGAAAACAGGAAGCATGAGCACTTTCATGTAATCTTCACCATCTTAGACCAGAAGGCCTATGTTTTATTGTAAATTCAAAAGAGCTGGGGCAATACAGAAAGAAAGCATGATATTATCCTTTGCTCCTGGTTACTAGTTTCTCATATTTTTATATATTGCCTTGGAACTCATATTTTGCACAGAGTTGTTCATTGACTCCTTGACCTATACATATGGTAAAGGGTTTTTTTTTGGGAGAGGAGCTATAAGTTTTGTATATGTATAAGTACTTGAAATAATACAATTTGTGTGATACAGTCTACATAATTGCTTCTAAAATTCTATTTTGGTTGCATTTTTTTCCCAAACCTCCAATCCAATCTCAGGTTGCAGTTCAGACTCAGACCCAACCTCATTTTCTCTCAAAAACTGCTCTATGTGAAGTGGACACAGCCTTCCCTGAAAAATCTATAGTATCATTGCTTTCACAATTAGCATGACAATCAATCATGGTCTGCCCATTGGTGTTTTGTCTGTAATTACCTTTAACTAGTAATCATCTTGTTATCTGCCGTGCCCCTCTACTGTTGTGCTATTCCTGACTAATCAGCCTCTGGAGAACAATCGGACTTTCTTCACCTCCATAGGGCCTAACTGGAGAGACTGGCCTGGAATAAGCACTCAAGATATACACCGCACACAACCGACACACCATCCCTGCCCCAAACTTATTCATCATGTCACCTCAGAATTATGCCAGTTTGGATCAGAGCTGATTGCCAAAATAAACTCTCTTCTTCTGTTTAAAACAAAACAAACAAACAAACAAACAAAAACCAACCGTCTGGTTTAATTGTATTAATGAATTATAAGTATGTAAACAGTATCCAAATACCGTATTTGAGGACTTGTGTTAAACATATGATTAAAACATAATCTCCAGAGTCTTTCTAGATTTTAGAAGTGGAATTAATATCAATCAAGAGTATGCAGTAATCACTCTCCAAAAAAAAAAAAAAAAGAAAGAAAGAAAAAGAAAATGGTCCAACAATTTGTCCTTTCCTTATATTATTTCCCTTGTTCTTTTCTCTCTTTTTTTTTTCTTGTTCTGTTTTTGGTGTTGTTGTTATTGTTACTGTTTATAAAGCATAGTTCCACTATGTATTGCATAGTATGCTTGAACTCACTCTATAGTTTATTCTGTCCTTAAACTTGATTCTCGTGGCTCAGCCATTTGGGTTCTGAGAATACAGGCATGTGGCACCATGCCTGCAGTTCTATTCCATGTTTAAACATCCTGATTATTCTGTCTGTCTTGGAAACTTATTTTGCTCACCATTGAGAGTCAGAGGCACAGGATTTTAGAATGTCTAAGAGAATGAGTAGGCCTTTCTTCCTTCACTTTACAAGTTTTTCTTCTGGGATTTCACCTCTGGGAGACTTATCACCATTTTATGAAAGGATCAAACCATATGAAATGGCCATGAGGAGGTAATGTGGGAAGCCTTCCTAGACAATAGTTAACACCAAGTTCCAACCATGTGAGTTAGCCATTTTGCATGACCTAGATGACTGTGGCCTAGCTGCCATCACCAGTGGGCAATAACCACTGTAATAAAGACAATGGAAGCTAGAAATTTGGGCTAATAGAACCATAGCAGTTGGAAGGAAGGAAGGAAGGAAGGAAGGAAGGGAAAAAGGAAGAAAGGAAGTTGCTATATAGAAAATGGTTTCTGAAACATAGGCCACCGATTTTTTTTATCAGTATAATGGGTCCACAAGAAAATGAAAAGGATAAAGAATGCTCAGGAATATGACCAGAAAGATACCTTTTAAGTGGATGGGTAGAAAATTTCTAGGTAGAACTTGAGATAGAGAGCTTCCAGTTAGTGATCCTCTATGAGACAGAACATATGGATGCAGAGCTTCAAGCTGTTAGTGACGGATGGCATGTGAGTACAAAAGAATCTTGGTCTGAGAAAATGTCTGAAAATCCAGAAGTTTGGTCCTGGGGCACTAAGGTATTTTTAATAGAGGGGAATGTGGGAAACTTTTGTCTTAGACTCATGAATCTGGCATATAAAAGAGTCAGGGTGAAGAAGGATGAGACTGCAGAGAAAAGGAGCAGCTGGGAGACATTCATAATGGTCCAGGGGCATGTGGACTAGGCAGTAACAAGAGCAATACACAGAAGTAGATGAGTCATTGTCGGTACAAAATAGAATTTAACAGCAAGTGTGGCTAGTCAAGGAAGAAAACAGAATCCAGTGTTATTTGGTTTGGGAGGTTTAATTCACCATTCTGTGAGACTGTTAATGCAGAAAACCAAGAAGGTTGGTAATACACACACACACACACACACACACACACACACACACACACACACACATATATATATATATATATGTGACCTGGGATTAAGTTGAGCCTTTGTGTCCTGAGTCATCCAAGAGAAGTTGTCCTATAAGAAAGTTAATAGAGGGTCCAAAATTCAGGAAAAAGGGTTCAACTAGCATAGTAATTTTAATGAAAGTGTCTAAAATATGGAGAATTGAAGCTCCTTTGTGGGTATTTATTGTTTTAGAGTAATATGTTAGGGGAGAGTGTATCTGAGACATATCATGATGGTAGGCAATACCCTGGAGAGATGATATAGCCAGTAAGAGTTGGTGTTAGGACTTATTTTTCCATTAGCAGTAATGGATTTTAGGGAGCTGTAGACATGCTTATCCAGGCTTCTTTGTGGCTAATTTGACAGAATTTGTCTTGAGACTACAATTGTGAGTACAGTTCATGGCTATGAAAGATTTTCTCAGCATGAAGCTAACTGGCCCACCTGGGCATAAGCTCTGTGTTAGCTTTATTAGGCCCACTCTCCAAGCACCTGGACAATTTCCCAGCATAAGGCTGCATAATATGCCAGTCATCTTAATGACAGGTGGCATCTAAAGGCTTGTAGCAATGGGAAATTTACTTTGATTTTTAAGAAAATATCTGAAGTCTCATCATGATGATGGGATTCCATAGAAATCATTTTTATAGCATATGCTCCTTAACTAGGTGATTATTTGAAAGATAAATGGAATACTTTTAAGCAGGCATCTAAAGTGCTATAATAAAGACCATTACAGACTTTCTGTGTTATGCTGACAGTTACTTAGATTTATCACTGTGGATATGAACAGCTTGATTTAACCCAAGGAGGCAATTTGTTGGGGAGGTGTTTTTGTGAATGCTGTAAATGAAATTTTACTATTTTTCAGGGGCCCTGAAAGGTAGATTAAGCATCTGACATAATTTTCAGCAGTCTGTTTAACTCCTTGATTTCTGCTTATGTTTAACCACACTACTTAAAAAAAAAAAACAATTATATCACTAACTTGCTTGCTTTTAAGTACTCTGGCCATGCCTATTCCACATGTGAATATTTGAAAATTGACTCAGTTGGAATCCTCAGTAGGAATCTACTTACTAAAATTTCATGCCTCAAAATACAAACAAGAGTATCTAATGCAGCTCACTTGTAGTATTTACCTACAATACATAAAGCCCCCACAGCATTTTATAACCAGCACTGCATGAAGCAGGTGTTGAGGAACAGCAAGGAAGCCCTGAGTAAATATGCAAAGGATGGATGAAGTCTTGAGTAGATGTGTATGGTATGATGTGTACTGTTGACATGGTCCTGGCCATGTCAAGCACTCAAATCATCAAACCCAAAAAATGGCTGTCTTGTCCATAAAGATCATGCTTAGAATAGGCAAAGCCTTTGGTTGGAATGTGAACATTGACAATGTGTGCAAATATGAGTTTTTATGAATGATTGACCAATGTGTACAAATACTAGCAACTGTATCTTCCTCTTTTGGGTATTTATAGACTGTTGGTCTACAGACACCTCCTACTGAGACTAGCTACCATTCTCCACATCCTGTGCTGTATATAGTAAACACACTGAGGTTCTGGGTTGTTGTGGTAGTGGGTTTGGCTCCATCTAAGTACTCATGGTCTACCTGACCCCAGCTTTTCTGTGTGTGCATCTGTCATTTCTTCATTGCCTTGCTGTCTCAGTCAGTTTTCCAGTATCAAGTCATGCCGAGCATGGTCAGGTACAGTGATCTATACCTATCATCTTGGTACTTGCCATATAGAAATAAGAGGATCAAAGTCTCCCTTGTTTACATACTAAGTTTGAGACTATCATGAGATTCATGGGATTCCACATCTATAAATAAGTACTGGTTCTTTATACATATTTATAAACAACAACAACAAAATTAAACAAGTAACAAAAGTGATTTTGGAGCAGAAGTTTCTAGGTAAGGAAAATCCCAGATCTATTTTATAAACATCAGAACTATAGTCTATCTATTATTCTCATCACAGTTTAATGGATGAGTCTTTTGTCTATCTAATCGGGCTACAGAGTGCTGTAGTGACAAACAAGCTCCTTGAAATCTCAGCATCTCAGTACACAAGTTTAGTCCTTGCTTGGGGCCATGACTAGGATGAAGCAAGTACAGTGACTAGGATTTCTATACAAGAATGATAAAAATGAAGTTCTTGCTTACACTGTATTCATAATGTATGGTAAAAATTTATTGTTTGCACACAGATATCTAAACTGGTGTTGTCTCTTGTCTACACATACTTCTTGTTCATTGGGGCAGAGGGAGTTAGCATAGCTAATTTCATGTTGGCTCATTAAGTTTCCATTGAGAAGTGTGATATATAATTTCTGGTCACATTTCATCATTCATGTTTATTTAGTTTGATTACTCAGCAGATACCTACATTTGAGTTTATTACTATGAAGAAAAACCATGATCAAAAATCAAATTGGGCGTGGGGAGGAGGAGGAGGAAAGAGTTTATTATGGTTCCACAGCCATAGTCCATATTGAAAAAAAGTTACAACAAGAATTCAGATAGGGTAGGAACCTGGATATAAGAGCTAATGTAGAGGCCATGGAGGGGTGCTGCTTACTGGCTTGTTCATCCTGCTTTCTTATAGAACACAGAACCAGAAGCCCAGGGATGACTCCACCCACAATGGGCTGGGCCTTCCCATATCAATGTAGTGATAATTTGGGAGTTTTGATTTCCTTAAAAAACCCAGATTATTATTGGAATATATTTTCCTTTTAATCCCTGGTGTGGGATGTGGGGCTGCTTCAGGTTGTCCATAGCAGCTCACTATGATTTTCCTCATGCTCTAGCAGGGGTGTGATTCTGCCAGCTGCAGATAGTTTTTGTGATTGTGTGACATTTGGAATTCTGGGGACTTTTCAGAGGGCATATAAATGCTAGGCCCCCTCAGAAGTGGGCTGTGTTGTTGGTTACTTGTTATTTGCTGTTGGTTGCAGTTTGTTAAATAGCAGTGTGCAAAGAAGGAATAACATGAAGAAAGTAGGTATCCTGATGGGAAAGACCAAACCTGCCCAGAGGGCCTCAATGCCCTGAATGAACAGGAAGTACTCTACTGATAATGTTGCCTCCTTTCTCTTCTATCCTTTTTTTTTCCTCATATATAGTGTTAGTTGTTTGAAAGAGTGGAGAAGGGAGGAAGAAAAAAGAACTTTCTAAGTAGCCAAAGTCCAGCTATACATCAATCACTAAGAAAATGCTTTAAAGGCTTGCCTACAGCCCAATCATATGGAGGAGTTTTCTCAATTGGGGTTCCCTCCTCTCAAATGATTTTAACCTTTGTCAAGTAGACATACAATTAGCACAGCAAAATTCCATTTCTTCAGAGGCCTAGACTCACAAGTAAAAACATAAATGATTTCAGAGTGTCAAAATGTTTCTTCAGAATGGAAAGCTAAAAGTATTTGAAGACCTCAAATGATTTTCAATACTGTGTCCCAAATTCTGTAGCACAGAAGTCTCTAGAACACTGAATCCACAGTATTATACTCACAGCTCTCACAACTTATAATTTGAAACAAAAATGAATTCTAGTGAGAGCTGGCGGGTGGTAACTGCTTATGGGTACACAGAGAGCTTGGTTAGGTACATGGCTATGTTCCTTAGCATCATGGACTCCGCTGAAAAAGGACTTACATAATGTACTAAGACACCAGTGTTCCTGAGGTAAAGTTCTCCTCAGTAGTGTACTGAAAGCACTGCTGTATGCAGCAGGGGTGGTTACTATGGCTTGTTAAACCTCACCTGAAGAAAGAACATCACTCCTTTCTCAATTTCTTAATTTCTCTCTTGTATCTCCTTTCATTTGTTTATTATTTGATCCAGGAAGCTTTGGAATATATTCTGAGAAGAATATACTACACCAACAACCTTGTCATCACTTAGAGGAAAGAAGGAATTTAGTGAATGGCCATTACTTTGATGAGCTCTGAGCTTCATAAATGTTATTTGGACAAGGGGAAAACTGTAGGTGGGATGACGAGAAGCAGGAAATGCAATGGATTCTCACTTCTGAAATTTATTCATTTTGCTGTTTATTTAAAACAAACTGAAAGTATAACTGTGATGTGATGACAAATAATGACAATCCCCAGAGTCTGAACTACCAACCAAAGAGCACAGGGTGGACCTAACGCCCACCCCCCCACCCAGTAGCAGATATACAGCTTGGTCTTCATATAGGTCCCTCAGCAACTGGAGCAGGGGCTGTGTCTGAATTTGTTGCATGTCTGTGGATCCCCTTCCCTTAGCTGGGCCGCTTTCTCTTGCCTCAGTGGGAAAGGATGTGCCTAGTCCTGCTGTGACTTGATATGCTGGGGGTGTGGGTAGAGGGGGTTAGGGGTTGAAGGTGATACACAAAGGGATCTCCCGTCTCACAGGAGAAGGGGATGGGGGAATGAGGGGAGGAACTGTGAGAGTTGGAACTTGGAGGATAGGGGGACTGATATTAGGATGTAAGTAAATAATAAAAAATACTTCCATCCATTTGTCTGTATTTTGTGGGAAGTCATCATTTTTAATAGCTGAATAGTACTACATTGTGTAGATGTACCACATTTTCTGTATCCATTCTTCTGTTGGAACATCTGGGTTGTTTCCAGCTTCTGGCTATTACAAATAAGGCTGGTATGAACATCATGGAGCATGTATTCCTCTTGTATGGAGGATAGAATAAGAAAATATCATCCTGAGTGAGGTAATCCAGACCCCAAATGACATACATGGTATATACACACTAATAAATGGATATTGGCCAAAAAGTACAGAATACCTAGGATACAACCCTCAGAATTAAGAACCTCAACAAGCAGAAAGGCCAAATGAGGGTGTTTCAATCCCACTTAGGAGGAGGAAGAAAATAATCACAGGAGGCAGAGGGAGGGAAGGATTTAGGAGAGAGGAGAGGGAGGGGGAAAAGGGAAGAGGGGTGGTGGTGAGGGACAGTAGAGAAGCCTAGAGGGCCAGAAAAATACAGCCTCAGAGGGTGGGAGGTAGGGAGACCCTCTATATTGTACCAGAGACCTGGGTGGTGACTCTCAGGACTCAATGAAGAGTGACCTTATATGAAATGCCCAACAGGGGAGAGAAGAAACTTGAAAAGTCCACCTGCAGTAAATAGATACAGAAAAGTCTCAAGAGGATGGAGGGGTAGTGTTACCAAACCACAGTCAAATTTTCTGACCTAGAAGTGCTCCTATATAAAAGAGATGCAGGGATAAACATGAAGAAGAGACTGACAGAAAGGAGGTCCAGGAACTGGCCCAACTGGGGATACACCTCATGAAGAGACACCAAGGCATGACACTATTACTGATGCTATGGTGTGCTTACAGGGTAGTATCCTAGCATGGCTGCTCTCTAAGAGACCCAACAAGCAGCTGACTGAGACAGACACAGACACTTATATACAATCATTGGACTGAAGTCAGGGATCCTATGATTGATTAAGGGGAAGGATAGAAGAAGCAGATGAGAAGGACAACTCCATAGGTAGGACAGCAGTCTCAACTAACCTGAACCCCTGGGAGCTCCCAGATACTGATCCACCAACCAGGGAGCATAGATAAGCTGGTCCAAGGCCCCCAACACATATAAAGCAGAGGACTGTCTGATCTGACCTCAGTGGGAGAAGATGCACCAAGTCCTTGAGAGACTTGAGTCTCCAGGGACGGGGGAGAGCTGGTGGTGGAAGAACATCCTCTCAGGGACAGGGGAGGAGGAATGAGGTGAGGAATTGTGAGAGGAGGACTTGGGGGGCAATGGCTGGATTGTAAATAAGTTAATTAAAAAAAAAAACCAAAACCAACAAAAATAGTAATGACAGTTTTTTATAGTAAAGGACATATTTTCCAAGGTAGTTTGTATGTATGTATGTATATATATATATATATATATATA
>JADRCD010038596.1:0-11591 GCA_019843815.1 Montemys delectorum | reverse complement strand
ATTTTTGCCTGATAAATAAATATTACTTTTACCTGTTACTATATTATTGTACTGTTTATTTTTTCTTTGACTCCCATGTAGATGCAGATATTTTTTCATCAAACATAATGTCTCTAGGTTCAAAATATGTAACAAAAATTTTGAAACAATAGCTATCCCTCTGGCCTGAATTACTGGAAAATATGTGGTTTCATGATCTAAAATCATGTGGTTTTTCTAATTTTCATTGTGTTACTTTATTTAATATTATACTTCTCATATCTATCACTTTTTCTTTAAATTTCATAATCTGTTTACTTCTTAGTTGAATAAAATTTTCATTCATAAAACTATTTCACGAAAATAATTATAAAAGTTTATTTAATAACAGATACATACTTAGAAAAGTAAAACGATGAATTCAAATACACAAAATGGATGCTAAGTTCTAGAAATTTTATCATTTTATATAAGTCGATTTATCCCTGAGAATAATACTGGAAGGGTTGCCTACATTTTGTGGATGAAATAAAACTCAATATCACAGTATTTAAGCTTTGCTTTACATTAAAAATCTGAAGTGTGGTATTGAATTGTTATTCAACAGCCCTTAAAACCAAAGACTGTTCTACTATCATGTGTTACTTCCATGGAAGGAATGTAGTGTGTCTTATACTCTATGGATTATAAGGATAGATAATGACATGTGTTAATGTTAAAAATAATGAACTCTGGAGAGATTGCTCAGCTATTTAGAGTGAGCTCAGCACCCATGTCAGGGGACTCATAATCATTTGAAAATGAATACAATTCTGGAAGATCTGATTTCCTTTCTGTCTTCTGGTACCAATTTTATTCATGTGGATAAACTCCCACACAGATACACAGAGAGGAAAGAAAATGAACTGGAAATTATGTAAATACAATACTATGAAGTTCTGAAAGAAATAATAATAATCAAATTTATTATAACTAATTCAGCAAAAGCTTAGAGATGATGGTAACTTGATCATTTTATTGAGGTAATGATTGTCTTTTTTCTGACAGGTAAATCAAAAAGATAATATTCAGGTATTAAAAATGAATACATACAGGAAATTACAAAATTGAGACTATCTTGAAATGACAAAAGATAAATTTTAAAATTCTATTAGTAAAAAAATTACAAAAAAAGCAGGGATTTAAATATAGCTCGTTAATTGTCTTTATCAATGCTTGAAAACATGCCAAAAAGCATAAGGAAAACATATTCTGCCTAAAGTGATGCTGGCACAGCAGGTCTTCAACAGTAAAAAGGATGATTGCCATAGTAGAGTAGCAATGAGAAGAGGAGACTTACATATGTATGTCCATATAATTTTACAGGGTTAATTTATTTACTTAAATTTAATGGCATGAAAATAAAGAAGAGATTCTTTTACAATAATATGTGTGGAATTCCTTTGTTTAGTATTTGGTATATAAATCATTGCTTACTCAAATGTCTATCATATCCTATTTATGAAAATTTCTCTTCTACTACTTAAATATATATGGGCTCCTGGCTGTACTTCATGAACACAAATTCAGTTTATGAAATGGCAATATGGTTCAGCATCTTTATTGCATGTAATAGGGTCTATTACTCATTAAATACTAATGTGGAAGTTCTGTCTTCTTCTAAAATAAGTTGTATCAGAATGAAGTTATTGTTATTATAGCAGACAATACTCTATAATGGTATTTGATACACTGACAAATTGATTGCCTCTATTTTCTGTTATAAACACTCAAGCATAACTTAACTTAAAAACAGATGTGGTTTTCAGGAATAGAAGCTAAAATGCTCTCCTTGTAATTCTAGTAGAGAACATCAAATTTGATTAGAAAATTGATAACTATTCAATCATATAAAACAATATGAATTGTAGTATTACTAGAAGTTCATAGATGATAAAATACATTTTGGTAAATAGTAAAAACTTCATGACACTTTATAAATATATGATAGGCATTTGACAAAACAGTGATTTACATATCAAATACTAAACAAATGAATCTCACACATATTGTTGTAAAAGAATCTTTCCATTATTTTCATGCCATGAAATTTAAGTAAGTGAATCTTGTAGTAAAATTTTATATTAGGTTGCTTACAGAGATTTTGCTCCAAGTATTCATTAATAATAATTTTATTAGTTATTTGTACATTCTTAAAAATCAATGCATTATATATACTTCATTAGTTAGGCTAAAGAAAACTGAGTAATTTTTATTTTCAAGAAAAAATGCCTCAAGAGATTCTTTGAATTTTATTATAATTTATAATGTTGATTTTTTCAATATTTTCATTTTAATAATGTTTTACTTTTTAATATGATTTTTAGTTTTTAATTCATAAGTGGTCTTTTTCTTTTGTTTTATTTTTAAGATTATAATATAATAACATCATTTCTCCCTTCTATTTCTTCCATCCAAACTCTCCCATATAACTTTCTTTCTTTTTCACATTTATGGATTTTTTTTATTAATTGCAATTACCCACATATATGCATACAAACATATATTCCTAAATACAACCTATTTAGTCCATAAAAACATTGTTTGTAAGCAAAGTTTCAGGACTAATAGCAAATTTTTTATTCGATAGTCAATTGTAGTTCTATTACTTTGGGAAGACAACTTCCCTGACTCTCAGTAGTATATAGTTCTCTGTGTAGGGCTCAGGACTTCGGGACTTTTCCAGACCAGGTCAACATGGTTATTTGTCATTCTTGTTCAATTTACATTGGGCAGTCAAGTTCGTGAAACTTTAGGAGTGTAGCTTTTGATATTACTAGGAGACATTGTCTCACAGCAAACACCTTGATCCATGGTCCTTGGTCCATGCAATCTTTCTGTCCCTCTTCCACAATGTTCCAGAACTTGAGTTATGGGAGTGTTTTGTCGATGTATCCATGGTAACTGGGCTTCACAACTCTGCATTTTGCGCACCTGTTGTTTTCTGTAATGATATCCATCTGTGGCAAAGAGATGTTTGCTCCATGAAGGGTGAGGACTACTTATCTGTGGGGATAAGAACAAATATTGAGTTTGTTGTTAGGGATTATGCTGGATTAGTAAAATGTTAGTTTTAGGTTCTCTTCCAAGATCCAGCACTTCACTAGCACTGAGAAGTTAGCTGAGTTTCCAATATCAGGAATGGCATCCCTCTCATTGAACAGGTCTTAAGTCCAATTAAAGGACTGTTACTGCACTTGTTTTTGTGCCACTACTGCATCATGCAGCTTATTGTGCAATGTTTGTCATTGAGGTAGTTTACAGGTGTCATAGCTGTGTAGGACTTCTAATTGCTACCTTTCCTTGGAAGCTTGCATGACATCTGATACAATGAAAGCCAGTCCTCAGGAAGGAGGCATTCATGTTAGTGCCAGCTCAGGGGCCTCTTGGCCTTTTGTATAAAGTGCATGATGTCTTTTTTTCTTTTCAAACCAAGGGTTCTCTATGTATCCCTGGTTGTCCTGGAGCTCTCTAGAGACCAGACTAGCCTAGAACTCAAAGATCCAAACTCTCTGCTTCCCAAATGCAGGAAATAAAGGCATGTTCCACTATGCCCATCTCAATTAGAATCTTTCTCTCTCTGTCTGTCTCTCTGTCTCTGTCTCTCTCTGTCCCTCTGTTCTTTCTCTGTCCTCTATCTATCTATCTATTTATCTCTCTCTCTCTCTCTCTCTATCTATCTATCTATCTATCTATCTATCTATCTATCTATCTATCTACCTACCTATCTGTATATATAGATCCATGTTACAACAGCTACATCTATAAAATACTCCCATAACTCAGGTTCTGGAACATTGTGGAAGAAGGACAGAAAGATAAAATGGGCCAGAAGATCAAGGTGTTTGCTGTGAGACTGTCTCCTAGTAATATCAAAAGCTACACTCATAAAGTTTCATCAACATGACTGCCCAATGTAAATTAAACAAGAGTTACAGAAATATATATATATACATATATATATATGCACATATGTATATATATATGTTTATATAGAGAGAAAAAGAGGAGAAAGAGAGAGGGAGAGAGAAAGACAGAGAGATAGAAAGAGAGAGAGAGAGAGAGAGAGAGAGAGAGAGAGAGAGAGAGAGAAAGAAAGAAAGAGAGAGATGGATATATGCATGTAAAAATAACGAAGAAAGAGGCCATAAATTTTAAGAAGAAAAGAGCAAAAACAAGGTATATGACAGGGTTTAGAGTATGGAAACAGAAGGTAAAAACAATGTCTTTATATTATAATACCAGTAAAAGAAACATTTTATATCATTTATCATAAAATGCAAGGAAACTAATTTTACACATCAAGTTTAGATCAGAAAAAGAGGAGGAGGACAAATGGTTTTCAAGAAGAAAAGAAAAACAAATATTAGAAAATATATACTAGAAATACAAATATGGTAGAAAATTCAATAAAGCTAAGGATTTTACTTACTAGAAAAAAGTAAAAGGAAATTTGAAAGGATCAGAATACTTGCTAAGAATGTGCAAGGTCTTTTGTTCTCCATCTTTGTTAGATATGAAAATGTAAGAATGAAGAAGCTTAAGTTACTAAGAAAAAAGAACATATGATTTGCTCTGACACATACTAAAAGACTGTAAAGAACATTGCATAATTGTATACCAACATTTAAGGAATTAAACCAAACTGGTTTTTTTTTCTCATTTTATTTTTTTTTTCAATCAAAACATGTTGATCACATGTTGTGGTATGGCTTTAGACATGTACCCAGCAACGCTGAGTTTTTTGTGTGGATAATGGGATATGAACTGAAGACCTGATGCTTGCGCAACAGTGCTTCTAGTTCCACCAAAGTTAAGACATCTGAACAATATTAAATTATATCATGATAGTGAAAATACAAATCATAAAACAATAAAATATGTACAAATATTAACTGATAGTTCTATATCATCTATAATGTATAATAAACATGCCTAGCTGCATAAAAAGGACAAAACAAAATAAAAGGTAAGCAATGGGCTAAAGACATGGATCAAAAGAAATACAGCACTTATCTAAACTAATAACCTAATTTAGATCCCTAGATCCATGTGCTTAGAGAGTTCCTACTCATAAATTGTACTTTGACCTCCATATGCAAATAAACACCACACACACACACACACACACACACACACACACACACACACAAACCTGGGAAAAGAATATAAGAAAACAGTTCAATAGATTATTAGCAAGAATTTGAATAAATATTTACCCAAAATGATGACAGATAACACATGGAAACATGTTTCACACTATTCACTAAAGAAATACAAATCAAAGCCATTGTGATCTATTACCCATTAATACGGCTATCATAGTAAAAACAATTGTGTGGGTGGATGTGGAGATACTAGAAAATTCTCACACTGTTACTTGGGATTTGAAATTGTGCATTTCCTTTTGAAAATAGTTTAGTCTATAATTAGGTGTAGTAGTGTAATTCCATGCCTAGGTGTACATCCAAAAGAATTGAAAACAGATGTTTAATGAAAAACTCAATGGAAAAACATTCATAAAATAAATATCTATTCACAATAATTAAAAGGAGATAATCACAATAATCAAAAAACCTTAAATAAGTGAATTAATTAGTCAAATATAGGTAGATATAATATAGCATTTTAATTATATCCTATAAAAAAAGTATTGATAAAAGCTACAGCCTTCAGGATCCTTGAAGTGTTTTTATAAGTATGTGAAGTTGCACATGAGTCATCATTTACTGTTTCACAGTTTTTGAAGTATATAGGATTGACTAGTTTATAGAAACAGAAAATAATAAATGGTTATTATAACCTAGTGGTAATGAGGAACAAAAATATCTTCATAATGAACTTCACTTTGGTGTGATGATTGTGAAAACAAACTTTTTTACAGTCTTTATTATGTGCTCACTGAGGTAACTCAGTTCTAGAGCATTTATATTGTTAGGTGTATGTTCACTTTCCCCATAAAAGCTAACTCACTAACATAAGCTGACTTTACTAACTCGTATTTATTCATCACTTAAATTCTCTAGCTGATATGTTGCAGGCTTTTAATTTAAGGACTCAGTCCCACAAGACTAGTCCTGACTTCAGATGTTCACCACATGTCCAGCTATCATCAGTACATATACCTATCCAGGTATAAATTAAAGTTCTATAATATCCTTGTCAGGATCAATCACTTGCCATTTTCTCTCATATACTTTAAGGAAACAGAAGTGCTGACACGCTTATTGTAAATTTAACAAAGGAGACCGAGGACTATTCAGAAAAAATTACATTAACCAAGGTTAGAATGGGTTAAAGGTAGAGTTTTAGTCCCTGTAAAGTTTGTCATTTCATTATATTCATCAATTTATAAATCTTATAAAACCTAAAGGATTATATGAAGCTCCACCACACAGGCTGTAAGTAATTATGAACTTCGTTCCCAGCTCTTTTCTCTTCCCCAGAGAACTGGGAAGCAGAAGCAAAACATTCAAATCTCAGATTGTAGCTTAGTCTTTCTGGTGACCATCGCTTCCAACCAGGGACTTTTCATTAGAACAAAGGAGTCCCATCAGGCAGGAAATTCCAAGGGATTTAAGAGCGCTGGGTCAGAAACCAGGGTCAGACATAAAAAAGTAGAAAAGGTTGCCCCTAGGATCTCTGTTATTTATGAAATCTTAATGTTTTAGTTAAATTGATTTTAAAATTTATATGATTATAACCTTGTAAATAAATATATTACAGTGTATCATTGTACATAAGATATTTTAAAATTGTTTAGTAATGATGATTTACAGAACCATGATTAGCTGAAATATCACTGAATTTTACTCTTTAAACATGGTAACAATTTTACAATTTCTGTTATGTATACTTTAATGTACAATATAAAGGTAAAGAATACAATCAAATAGAACAACAGTAGAAATAATGTTCTAGTATACAGTATACATTAGTTTTTAAAGTAAAAGAAGTCCCAAGCACTGATTTCTTCTTGATTATTTTATTTTTATATGAAACATACAAAACTCCATAGATACATAATGTTGATTACTTTTAACTCAGAGCCTAGTTGAAATGGGAAACTGAGGCCATGTAACATTATAAGGTTTATTTTTGGTATAATGAAACATACTTTAAAGGAAACATCTTTGTAATAGGCATTGAAAATTCCATGGAACACTGTGAGTAGCCATATATTTTAAAGTGGTGAAATTTCAAATGTGAGGATAGTACCGTTATAGATTGATTATTAATGTCTATTAAAATGTATTGTGTATTGACTATGTGGCTTATTGGTAAGTATACTATAGAGGTTAAATTCTAAGTGTTTAGAGTCAGAAGCACATACATTAGTTAGAACCAGACTTTTAAAACTTAAAAACTGCTTCTTTACCTTGGATAATTTGTTTTCCTTCCCTAAGTATTGTTTCCTCATGAAAAACAGAGGTATATGTCATTACCATGTAGTGTTTTTTTGGCAAATTTAATGAGATTATTCTTTTAAAGTAGTTAAAAGTGTAGCCCAGAATACACATAATCATGTAAAGAGTTATTCTGAATTTCTCTTAATCTATGCATATGCATATTTTAACTACTAGCAAGAAGTATATATTACTGATTAAACTACTTACCTGTAGATGCGAGGATTATGGATGACTGAAATTATTTCAGACTTTTATAAATGTTCTATAATGTCCATTCAAATTTTATTGTATGGCTAAAATTAACATCATTTATTATTAAAACTTTGAAAATTTTCATCATTCTTTAAAATCGCAGGCAAATCACTTGGAGTTTAACCATACGATATTGGCTTTGAACGTTCATGCTTTGATCCTCATCCAACGAGTTAAAGGAAAGCTGAGTATGCGATCTGGTCAGTAACTACCAGAGCAGATGCTGAGAAGCAGACTCCTTTCCAGACTGTTGGCATTAGTTATGTGATAGAAAATATTATTGAGTGAGTGTCAGAGCTGAAGAATTAGGGGTCAGGCGTTATTGTTGATTGGTAGAGTGACCTTTTAATTGTAGCTAAATAGCTAGCAGTCTTGTTTATGGAAGGTTCCTAGGACTGCAGTCTTTCAGCCACATGCTTACTGCAGCCTATACATTAAAACATTGAGCTCTTGTTCGATTTCTGGCTTTCCCTGGAAGATGCTGTAAATCTCATGTTTCAAAGTTATTGATCCATAGAATTCCAGTTTAATAAAGAAAAAAGCCTCCTTAGTTTTTTGCCAAACACCAAAATTCTGGTTTTATTACTTGAGTTCCTACAGTATTTTTAGAAGAAAAGTATAACGATATTTAATTTTACAGTTCCTAAAATATGACTATCATTGTCAAATAATGTAACTATTTTTCATACTAACTGAAAGGGAATTCACATATTCTGATTTTCATCAAGTATTCCAAAAGTTTATTTTCTCTGATTTTTATATGACACTATTGCTCTTAACAAGGACTAAAGTTTTCAAATAGATTTTCTAAACTAACTGGTATGAACATTCTTGAGTTGAACAACATTCCATTTAAAAATAGAAAGGCATTTCAGTAAGCTTAAGAAGGAAGAAAATGCTGCAGAAATCAAGAATAAGCCATTTCTAGGTGACATCTATAAGATTGAAATAGAGAAGGCATCTTCATTGTTACTGTATAAGTTGTAAGTGACCCTTCTGATTGGATGTTGTAAAATTTTGACTTTTAAGTCTTGTTGTCTTTGGAACACATGACAGATTTAATGTTCAGTTTGATTATGTATCGAACATGATGACTCTATTCTACAATAGTCTATTCTTATTAAACCTATTATCTAAGCTCAGTAAAAGTCAATAGTCTCTCATACATTTTATTTTACAATATTAAAAATTTTCAAGGTCTGAAGAGAATGATCATTCAAGAAAACATTTTCTATTCAAACATGGGGAGCTGAGTTTGCATAGGCAGCTCTTATGATGCCAGATCTGGTAGCACATGTCTACAATCCATGATCCTCATTGGAAAAGACTGGAGCATACCTGGAGCTCAGTTGCTAACCATTATGTTGAGTTCCAGGTTCAGTAAAAGATTTGTTCCATGAAAGAGGGAAATAGTGGAAGAGTAAATATAATATTTTATTATAGATGTATGATTAAATTGTCAAGATTTTAAATATTCCATAAAGGAGAGATTGACCAAGGAATAAATCTAATTTTAACATCTTGTCTCATATGTGTACACAGAAATAGGTACATACATATGCACATCACAGACACATTCATATACATAAGGATTTCCATTTATAAACCAATTAATGCTAAAAATTAATTTATATTCTGTTGGTACAGTGAAGAAGTATATATTGTTTAACGCAGAGAAATTTTATATAGTCCTTGAATTAAAATTATTTACTTGAACTCTGGATAAAAGCTTTTCTTTTATTTTATAAATGTCTAGTTCAACCTAAATACAAACAAAAAGAAATCTCATCACAGTATGTAAATGCAAGAAATAATATGTGCTCCTTTTTCTAACTTCAACTTTAAAAATTACCCTATACTATCTGATTAAGACCAAATATCCCAAAGACTCAATAATCAGAAACTATTATTTATTGTTAGGTTAAGATAATTCTAGATCATATATTACTCTAGCATAAAACACTAAGGATGTTCAAAAGTATTTGCTAACAAATATCACATCATAGGATTCTATATCTAACAGTATGAGAGGTTGGCATATATTTGCATTTTCCTGATGGCTAATATTATGGAACATTTTATCATGTGCTCCTTGGCTATTTGGTTATATTCTTTTGAGATGTATCTACTCAAGTCCCTTTATACATTTAGATTGGATTCTTATTGATTTTAAACATTCTTTATATGTTCCTAAGATAAACACTTAGATATGTCTGGATAAAAATGTATAACATGTGTTTTATTAGTTTTTATGATATTTGAAGTTCAAAATAATTTCACTGAAAAGTATTTATTCTCTTTTTTGGTCTATTTTACACTTTTTTAGTAGAATTATTGTTATTCAGTTGTTAAATTCCTATGTTGCTTAAAGATTCTGTACCTGAAACCTTTGCTAGATATATAGGTTATAAGCATTTTGTTTCATTAAGTGACAAATATATTGTGTCTGATTTATTTTTTTAAGTTGTATGGTCTTAGCATATAAAATGATTTCTTCGGCTAATTTGGCTTTACATTTTCATATGCTATAAGTTAGCAATCTAACTCCAAGTTTCTTACGACTGTGTCTAGGTGTATCAGGATTATTTTGTGAAGGTGGTCCTTCCTCTGCTTTATCTCAGAACTATTTTCAAAGTTGAACTGACAATTACTGTAAAATTTTACTTCTGTATTATCAGTTATATTATATTCATATATAAATTACATTATATATAATATAATATAATTAATTATATTAGGGCTAAACCATGGCTGAAATTACAAAAGGTGACTTCTCCAATATTGTTCTCCTTTTCCACAGGAACTGTAAGACTGTCTTTTCTACCATGGGTATTTGTCATGAAAGGTCATAAGCTGTTCATGGACAAAATGATTGAACGGAAGAGTTTAGAAAACTTGACTTGGTCTTGAGGATGTGAGGTACATGAATTTGTTCCACAAGGGCTCAAATCTAATCTTCAATATGTTCCCAGAAACATTTATCTCTGTATAACATATATTCAATATTAAGAAGGCAGTAAAACTTGTTAAAGGGCTATAATTAGATTTCATAAAATGCACTTATAATCTTTGATGTTTAAAAATAGCAATAGTGACATTATATAAAGATATTTATAAAAATAAACTAATATATATTTCCATCAATTTATTTACTTTACTTCTTGATTATAGACCCCCTCTGCTCTTCCAGTCACTGCCCCTCCCACACACAGCCACTCCATTCATCCCTCTTTCACCTTTGAGAATGGAGAGACCCCTTCCACGAGACCAACCTCTGATACCTCAAGTCACCACAGGACTAACTACATCATCTCCCACTGAGCCTTGACAAGGAAGCCCAGTTAGGGATACAGAATCCACAAGCAAGCAACAGAGGGTAAGACCCCCTGCTACAGTGGTTGGGGTACCCTCATGAAGACCAAGCTGCACATTTGATACATATGTATGAGGCCTCAGTTCTAGAACATGTATGCTCTTAGTGGTTCAGTCTCTGGGAACTTCCAAAGGTCTAGGTTATTTGACATTGTTGGTCTTACTCTGGAGTTTCTATCCCCTCCGGGTTTGTCAATCCTTCCCCCAACTCTTCCACAAGACTTAAGGGCTTGGTTTATTGTTAGGCTGTGGGTCTCTACATCGTTTAGGTCAGTTGCTGGGTAGAGCCCCTCAGAGGACAGTTATGCTAAGCTGTGAATCCTAGCATATTTTATTCTGATGGATATAAACATAGCCTGAGGCTCTAAGGTACTTAAATGAGGAAGGCTGGTCAGCAATGTATTCTTTTAGGTCTTTTTTTTTTTTTTTTACTTTTTGAATGTTTATTATTTTTCAAGTGCCACATAGAATCACTTTTATTTTTAAAAATTTTTTTATTAGATATTTTCTTTATTTACATGTAAATTTTCCCTTTCCCAG
>JADRCD010038589.1:0-11067 GCA_019843815.1 Montemys delectorum | reverse complement strand
CACACATATGTGCACCACTTTCTTATATCTACCCCCAGAAGGCAGAGAAGAGTGTCAGAACATCTTGAAAAGAAGTTAGAGGAAGGATATGAACCCAGGTCCTCTGATAGAGTGGCATGCTCTGTTTATCTCTGACACATCTCTCTAACAGTTTCATTTGTGTTTTGAAAAGAGCTGCGCTGACATTGCTTAAAATCCTACTTCTTATCTTGAATATATTGGTATCTTCAGAGAGCTCTAATTTATTGCTAAGGTTCAGCATTGCCGGATATCACTGCTCCTAGTGATGAAATAACAGATGCCAGAAGGCCAAGGAATACGTAACTCTGGAGAGAAAAGCTGTTTATGCACACAAAATTACAAAGAAATAAAAATCTCAGAAATAAACATAAAACTATCTAGAACATATCAGGAAACACTAGAACTCCTACTGTTTGTATAGGAATGGGGAAAGGAATTAGACAAAGACGGTAAAGAAGACCGTGTAAGTGACACAGAAGGTTATTTATTGAGTGATTTGACTTATTAAGCAAGTGGATGAAAAGTAGGACTGAAACACAAACTCTTAAGTACCCAGGAACATACATTGTACATATCTGTATGCGTGCAAATGATCGCTATTGGAGGAAGCCTGGTGGGCATGAATTGTTTCTCTTGTAGGTGGTGTGTAGTGCATCAGGGAGATTGAGGGTACAAAGGAAGATTAAAAAAAATAGAGACGTAAAAAGGATAATGAATATTTCTCTAGAAGAATGAAATGAAAACTGGATTTGAGGACTATATGAAGGTTTCTGACAGTAGGAAGAACCATAAACTGTTTACCTGAAGAGGTGGCTCAGTGGTTAAGGGTACATACTGTTCTTGCAGAAGGCCTGAATTTGGAACCTAGCACCAATAGGAATGGTTCACAACTACCTCTGCAATTCCAGGGGATCTGACTTCTGGCCTCTACAGGTGCCTGTATTCACATGAAGGTTATGCAGTGAGTTGGGTTTAATTGGATTTGAGTTTCTCATGGTTTACAATGAAACCAGGGAGCAACAAGTCACTCTGAGGCATTTGTCATAAAGAGATTATAAAGCTGGGCTGGGATGAACAAGCTAGGGAGAAAAGTAAAGATAATGAGTTTCCTGAGTGAAGGGTGGAACTCACTGGTTATTCCTGCAGAGCAACGTAAGTTTTCATTGTTAGAACAGGAAGAGCAGCTGTGATAACAGAAGTGGACAGGCATATAGAAACTTTTAAAAATTGCAAGATGGAAAGTGTGCCATGAACAATCATGGTAATTATGCTATTATTAGGGGAAAGTTTCTTTGCAATATACTAAGGTGTGTGTGTGTATGTGTGTGTGTGTGTGTGTGTGTGTGTGTGTGTGTATTAATTTAAAAAGAAGTAAAAATTTGAGAAGTTGAGGGTAACTGAGAAATTGGAAGGAAAGAGAGACAGACAGATGATGTAAATACAGGATTCATGTTAGAAATTATTAAACAATGAAACTATTACATGAAGAAGAAATATTAATTTACCTGCTACAGATGAAAGATTTAAAAGAAAAAAGACTAGAAGCATTGAAACCAATTGACATGACAGTGTAATCCTGCATGTGACAGATTACTAAGGCACACCTGAGTAAGTGAAGCCAGGACAGAAACAGATTTAGTTGTTTTAGAATAAAGATGTAGCAATCACTGACTATTGACTGATGGAGTTAAAGATAATGAAGAGTTGGAAGCAATGAAGTATTTGCTTCTGTCTTGTCAATGTTGACAACACAGAGCAGTTTAGGGAATACAGTCATAAAGAAAGTAAGAAACAAGAAGGACACCAATTACTGTGGTTATATGTAGTCCGAGGTGAGGGTGCTTTTGAGATCTTAAGATAGTTGATTTAAACTAAATGCCCAGAGTTAGAAAGTAGAAGGAAAAGAGCAGAGGAAAAAAAAATTCTTCCTGAATATAATGCTAAGGAGAAGCAGAAGGAAAGAACATAATTGGGTGGGGTCAGAAATAACATTGAGAAAGATATGGAAAATATAACCAAGAGTGATTTTAAAGGTGAATTACTGTCTGTGACTCCTAACAACAGATAATGCTGAAAACTCTTCTTCGGACTTGACAATCTTCCCATCAGTAGAATTTGGCAGATAACATTCGATGCTGAAGCCAATGTATAAGAGCCAATTTGTAGTAGATACATAAATGAATGAGATGAGTAAAAGCAGCCTGCGTTCAGAGTAACATAGTGAAGAGAAGAAAACCTGTAAGTAAAAATAAATTTAGAATTTATTCTTATGGTGAAATAAAATTGGGTTTCTTTGTATGTTATCAAAAGAACATGACAGGAGACATTTAAATCCCAGTGCTATGCAATGTGATGACTGGTGAGTGAGGCCTGTCTCAAGATGTGGCTCGTTTGTATTTGCAAGGACGTTAGACAACAAGACAACCGAGACCCTTTATCTGAGCCAAGTGATGAGGAAGGGAGAGAAAACCAGGAGAAGGGGAGCTGAGTGAAGAAGGAAGGAGGCTGTGACTGACAGCCAGAGTCTTCCAGATGAGGGCAGAATGCAGGAATTAAGACCCAGAGTACAGGGCTATTGCAGCTTTTCTTTTCTTCTAAAGTCTGAGGTAGGGTGGCATCATGGTGCTTGTGATTGACATTAGCATCTCTCTAAGTAAAACCATAATTTCTTTCTCAGTAGTAACCTTTGTATCCTGTTGGTCAGTGGAGTTAAATAGTAGACCTCACTTGTAAATTCAAAATAAGTTAGTCTTATTTTGAATATTCCTTTAATACAATTGAGGGACGTGAAAAAGAGCCAAGCAATGGGGACCTGTGGTCAGACAATCAGACACTGAAGTTCTTGGATGGAAAATTTAAATACCTGCCACAATTAACTGTGTGAAGCTGAGACTGTGTAGAGGAAGGGAACAGTTAACAGAGTAACGAATGTCAAAGGAAAGGTCAAAGGTAAAGTTCCTATGTGACAACAGTTCTCATGATGAAGATTCCTAACTATAGCGAAAAACTAAAAAAAAAAAGTGTGTATACCTACATGTCACACACATATACACATCATATATACACATATTATACCACCTATATATACACATCTATATAGTCATATCCATCTATATATACACACCATCTTATATACATAATATATAAATATGTATATGTATACACACATCTATATCTATATCTATATCTATATCTATATCTATATCTATATCTATATCTACATCTACATCTATATCTATATACACAGATACACACATATGTGAGAAATGTCTTACAAGGCTATGATAGAAATGGCAACAGATGAGATAAAATATTGTTAACATCACAGATCTCTCAGAATGTGCTTTTACCTGTCTAAAGATTTTTTTTTAATAATAGCAAAATAAATTGAAAGAAAGCAGAAAGTAGGAAAAACCTCCAGGATGGTGTGACAGAGACCACATATAGTTACCTACAAAGCAAGAGGAAAGGCACACAGGAGGGTGTGATATTAAGGTTAAAAACAGTTTTTAACTACCAACAGTACTCCAATTCTTAATCATTGCAATGAAGTTTGCTGGAAGGAAGATCCATGATGGGAGATAGCGTAGACTCTATGAAGTAGGAGCACAAGATCAAAAGAATGACTGGAGATTTGGCCTTTGGGGTGGTGGCTGAGGATGGCAGGACGAGTGGTGTTAGGAGGAAGTTAGCTGGTCTGGAAGTTCAGAATATTCCTGTCGATAGATCTCCATTGCTTCCACCTGGTCTACAATGATTTCATATAGAGAGTAAGCCAGGATTAGTGTTAGGTCCAAACAAGAATCTGGGTTACATCTCAAATAGAACCCCATGTGCTTCTCACACTTCCTATGTATCCATTGTTGGAGGATTCATGGATTCACAACCAACCTGCAATAAGTCGAGGAGTCTTTAAAATTGCAAAACGTTATGCTTGAAATCTCTTTGATTGAATACTACAGAGCAGACCCCAGAACTGGGAAACATCTCTCCTCTTCACCCAGTGCTCACATCAATCTCTTTTGAAAGAGCCTGTATATTTGTTTATTAAGATTTACATTTGAGCCGGGCAGTGGTGGCACACGCCTTTAATCCCAGCACTTGGGAGGCAGAGGCAGGCGAATTTTCTAAGTTTGAGGCCAGCCTGGTCTACAGAGTGAGTTCCAGGACAGCCAGGGCTACACAGAGAAACCCTGTCTCGAAAAAACAACAAAAAAAATAAAAAGAAAAAAAAAGATTTACATTTGTTTGTTGTAGCAGATACTTTAGGGCAATAATTAACAAAGGTAGGTTTTATACTTTTTAATAATAAACATAAGCTGAGCTTATATTTGTAACTTTCATAAATTTAAATTATCAAAAGTTTATGTAGAGAAAAAAGTTATTTCTTTATTGTTATTATTATGCATGAGGAGGCTTTATATTATTTTTGTCTATATAAATTCAAATAATGCTGACAATCTATAATACTTTAGTAAAACTTTAGTAACACTAAATATTTACAAATGGTAATTAAATCTAGTTTATGGTTTTTATCATGTTTAAAACTATCACTTCCAGTGTCTTGAGAAGATTGTGTGTGTGTGCATGTGTGTGTGTGTGTATGTGTGTGTATGTGTGTGTGTATATGTGTGTGTGTGTATATGTTTGTGTAAAATTGAGTGTTTTTTGGTGCAAATTTTGGCATATGGGTCCTGTCATCATCCAGACATTCTGATACAATAAGTAAATTCTCCCAGAATGCTTTGAAAACACCTAGGTGACATAATTTCTGCTCTCTAGCTTTGGCAGTCCACAAGAAGTCAATTAACTCTTGAGTCATCTCCATTTATTTCCCAGGTTAACCAGGAAACCAAAATTACTGGTGGGATGGCTTACATCACACACATACCAGGACATTTCAAATGGACCCAGTCACATAATAAAGACATTCCAGCCCAGCTACTAGTCTTCACTCAGGCTGTTCCCATTAGCACAAATACTTGGTAGGCAGAATATGGCAGGATTTAGGTTTTAAATATAAAATTATAAGAATATAATCCTGGTTTAATTTGTGGCTTTCTTTAAAATAGTTTGTTTTAAACTATCCCTTTCTCTGAATGTTGTGATCTTAAAAATATGTCGTAAAGACTAATCTATCCAGCTGATATAATGCACCCAACACACATATGTAGCAGAGGACTGCAGGGTCTGGGCTTAGTCATAGAAGATGCACCTAACCCTCAAGAGACTTGAGGCCTAAGGGAGTGGAGAGATCTGGTGGGGTGGGGGTAGGGGTGGGGACATTCTGTTGGAGATAGGGTGAGGGGGGATGGGGGAGAAAATATGGGATGTGGAACATTTAGATTGTGGACAGAAAGAGGAATAAAGTCTGGGCTGTAAAAAATAAATAAATAAAAAAGGACAAATCTATGTTTTATAACCATCATTTTTGCAAAACTTGAACAGTCAGGAAAACAATAGTATCTGTGTTTTTACAATTATTCCACATTCTTGGATTTACCCTTATATTTAAGCTATAACTAAAGCCATGGTTTGCATTGTTTCTCCAGTAGCTTAGTTGTTGTAATGAGAAAATCTTGTTTTTTTGTTTTTTATCACAATAAATCATGTGAAAAATCGTAAGATCACAGCCAAAACCTTCAGAAACCCGTGCTTGTAAAGGGTATTTCAACAAGATGCTCTAACCAACTAGAGTTAAGAAGTCTGTCACAGAGGGTGGAGCCAGGGAAATGTCACCTGGATAAGCTCATAGGCGTTTATGCTAGAGGCACTTCATGCACTTTTGTCACAGATGATGTGATCAGCTTTCTCTGACACTTGAGATGATGTTATAATCAGGACCATGCTTCTTAATTACAAAGCCTTCCAGTCAGATTGCTCCTGTCACACTTGTTTAAAACTGCTCAAGGAACTGAAGAGTGACTACACATCTTATGAGAGAATTATATCCTTCTCAAGCAAAAGAAACTTCAGGATGCAAGATGTATTAATGGAAAAAATATTCAGTTTTTCAATTATAGGTAGCTTCAACACATTTGCATATAACTTTCATAGCTACATAAATTTAGATAACTAAAAACCATGAAAGAAGGAAGAAAAGATTGAAAGATTAAGGTGGATGGTGGATTAAAGGAAGGAATAGTTTTGATTATCAGATTTTTTTCACACGTTCTAATACTCTGCTTTTCTATGATATAAAAATAAGATTGAGAAGTTCTAGGCCAGTCTGGGGTGGATAGCAAGATCATGTCTCAAAATAAACAAATACACAAAGTGTACAATATAGAGTTGTATAGAGACAAGAAAAATCACCTATAATCTTGCAACCCAGACACTGTGACAGATCCTCCAATGTTCCTAAAAAAAATACATGTCAAGGAGGGTTGTGATTTTCCTGACTTTTCCTAAGTCATGGTAACTAGTTCTGCAGTTGTTAATTGAACAAGTAACACTAATACATCCCGATGCACAGAGCTCCAGGACTCCAGGTGTTAACATTTTTTTCCATTGGAGCTCCAGGGCTAGCAAGATTAAAAGTCACACCACATTACAAATCCTTATGAGCTATTACATAATAGATGTTACAAATGAAAGTAGCAAAAATTCTCAAAACCTGGTGGTTCAAGTCAGTCCTTGGAGCTCACAAACATAAAGCTCTGATTCAACACCTGCCTGCTCCATCCAGCTGTATCAGCTACAGAAGCCAGTAAAAGAACAGGTATGTGCATAGCACACACCTTAGATGCTTTCATATAGATGGGTAATGTCATTGATGAAATAATGGAAGGCTCTTATCAGAGACTGAAGACCCCCTGTACATGTGGATTTCTATCCCACCACTGCTGTAGTAAAACAGTGATCATTCATTCAATACAGCTACAGAATGATAGAATTAGAACTCACTAATGAGTTCCAGATCTGTGGCTATGTTATTGCAAAACCTCATGGATATTCTCTGGTGAGAAGTAAGTGGATATCTGTTTACTCATCTTTACTGGTATAGAACTCATGGTCTTACCAGTCAGGGTACTTTTTGTTCAAACATGTTATGGATTTTTGACTTACATTGATCTGAAATATGTTACTTTGAAATTTCTTGCTACCTCTAAGACTTCATGGAGCTAGAATCTTTTTGGCATATAGAAGCTTGAAATATTCACAAGTAGTTCATATAGTGCCCTCAACTTACCTCTTACCCAAGACAAATAACCCCAAATTGTCCCCAATACTTTATAAATTAACAGACCCTAGAACCAGGCTTGATGTATGTCTTTAGTGAAAGGTGTGCCATAGCAATTGAACTGTTCATGCTCACTCAATTTTCCCAGAAACAATGAGAAATATGAGATCTTTGAACATGAGAAGAATTGATTTAACAGTGTAATAATTGAACAGAAGTTAAAGAATCAACATCTCAGATAAGTTAAAGACTCACCAGAGAAAGCTTTGAAAACCAAGACAGGATGCTGGATAGATGGCTCAGCCTTTAAGAGCACTGACTGCTCTTCCACAGGTTCTGAGTTCAGTTCTCAGCAACCACATGGTGGCTTACAACTATCTGTAATGTGATTTAATGCCCTCTCCTGATATGTCTGAAGACAGCTACAGTTAAATCATATAAATATGATAAATAAATCAAAAAAATATTAAAAAAGAAAAACCAAGGCAAGTATTTATAAAGGTAATATTTGGTAAGTAAAATGTATTTCTATCACAGGGAGAAACCAAAAGTGACTTTCATCCCAATGCTAAGGTCTAGTTCAGTATAAACATCTTCATCCTTAAAAGGCATCATAGACACAGGGACATGACCAACCATCTTCAAGAGAGAGTCTTCCTCCCATTTCTCCCTTCTCGCTATCTACTTGCTGTCCATCCTTTTTTGTTTTTTTCTACTTATTCCAGTGTTTACAAGACATTGGATTTCTGGTGATTGACTGTAATACAGGTATACAATTCACAAAACAAAGCTACTTGATCCTTGTCTTAACTATCTATTAGTACATTACAGCAAACCCAACCAACTTACAGCAGTGGATACATGTCAGGAACCTGGGATGAGCTGAGCAGGGGCTGCATGCTGCTGGCTCAGGTTTTTCAGGAAGGTGAACTCATGGAGCATCTCCAAGCAGTGAGAAATCCAAAATCCATACAACATCTCAATAAATTGTTTCTACATCTATCCCATGCGTTATTGTAGATTCAGCTCCTCAGCTACTGTTGGCCAGTGGCAACTTTACTCTATTGGTATGTGTATTTCTCTATAGATACTTACAAACTGATACTTGTATCTTCCATGGTACCTGAAATGAAAGTAAACACCCTTTATAACAATGAGTAACAAATGTCATGCCTTCAGTCTGTCATTACTCATTACAGAGACCAAATGAGCATCTGAACAGGACTACCTAAGATGTTGATTACTAAGAATCAGGAGGCACGAATATTTGAGTCTACCTTGGAAACTGAGTATTGAATAAATTAAAATGTAATAGCATTGCATGTCTGGAAATTGAATTATTTGAAATGCAGTTATGTAAAAGTTGTATCCTGAGAAGCACAGATTGTTTAGATTCTGTTAAAAATTAACACATTCTTGTTGATGTCCGCCAGTTAGGAAATGAGAATTTGCTGTGCATTGTTCTCAGTGCTTGCTCTGCACCTCTAACAGTGGGACATTATTGCCTTTCATCTCTACTGCACACAGCAGAAGCTAGGTCACTGTCTACAGGGGAGCAGCTTATATTGCTTTGCGCCATCAAATTGGTGAGAAAGCAGACTAAGGCTTACAAGCCTAAGTCATTATAAACCTGTACTTCCACATTTGCAGTTCACTATAATTGAGAAAATCCAAGATCATGTAAATTAGAGCCAAAATTATACTATTTATCCTTTTTAGTTAAAATAATTTTTGTTAAAATAATTTTATATTTTATGATATTATATTTTTAACAGTTTGTTTTATGTCCAATAACTCTTTTAGTTTCTTTCCCTCTTGCTGTGATTAAAATCCTCAGCAAAAGCAACTGAAAGGAAAAGATATTTTACCCCACAATTCAAGGGTCTATTTCATCCTCACAGAGAAGTCAAGACAGCAGGATCTTGAAACAGCTTGAAGAACATAATATCCACAGGAAGAGAGAACATCAAATGCATGCTGCTCCTCAGCTCCATCTTACACCTATACAATTCAGGATCTCATCCAGGGAACCGTGCCACTCAGTTTATGGGTCTTGCTACTTTAGTCAATGCAATGAAGCTAATCCTCCCATTGCATGTCCAGAGTTCTTTCTCCCTGTCTTGTTGACAACCAACACTATCATACATATAATTTATGCTTTTAGAATATGATACTTCTTGGTACAACATGATATTATAATCATATCCATATTCAATCTGCATAGTTGTAGAAGAAAAGGTAGCAATGAGCAGATTATGGTCAGTGCTATTATTAAGTCTACCAATGATTTGGGAGGTCCTGCTGTTGCCAAACGTCAAGCTTGACTTTAGACCTAGAGATTTGCCAAAGGTCCACAAAACTCCTGTCTTCGGTAAGTTTGAATGCAGCAGTCAGCAGTGACCTTAGATTCAGTCACAGTGTAAAAGCAGTAAAGGCTATACACACCATGGTGGACAATGGATTGATCCTATCTATCCAACTAAAACAGGTAATATTGGAACACATTTTTGGTCGGGTAACAGGAGATTGAAATCTGAAGCATCCCTATGTCTCTGCTTTGAGATCATCTGGGGAAATCACACCATGCAGAAAGAAATACCTGGCAAAGATGTGAGGTAATTCTACTGTCTTCAAGTAACAGAAAACCCAGGGGAGCTGTATGTTTACAGAGACGACAGTCTTTAACTTAAGAGAGTGACTATGGAACTATTATTAGGAAAACAGAGTAGTAGAGTCTATAGATCAGAATGTTAAAATAATAAAAATGATAATAATAATAGTAATAATCATCATCTTTTCATTTTGTACAAGAAAATTGCCTTATCCATCTATGCTATGTGCAGGAGAGGCCAGAAAGAGCTTTGATAATGTTATTTCCATCATTTAGGTGGGCAGTGGAGGAGGATGCCTGACTCATCTAGGATATCCAGGAAATGCCAGAGGGGAAATATTTGCCTTGAACAGTGAGTGGTGAGGTTTGCTGAGAGGCAAGGACACCAGAAGTTAAAAGCTCTCACAAATTACACAAAGTGCTGCAAACATGGGCTCCTGAGGCCCATTTCAAAAATGCCTCAGAAATTGCCAGAAAGTCAGTGTGGCTTAAAGTTCAGGGTGTGCTTCTAAACCCGAGGAGGTAGCATTTAAAATGTAGGTGGGGAGACCTCATAAAGATCCTAGGTGTTGATGCCTGGAATCAAGCTGTTCTCTGCAGAGGATTAAAGAGAAAACACTAGTGAACAGTTAAAAATAAGGCCCTGGTTAGATTTCAGTCAGAGAGTGGCTGTGACTAATACACTCTGGTGACTTGATCAACTCCTTTGAGGGAAAAAGAATCCAAAGAAAACACAAGTAGTATTTGTTTACCTAAGTAAAAGGATGGTGAAGATCTGGGCTCTGTAAGTTAAACTGCAAATGCATGTGTAGATCAGAGGTACAGTGTTTACCTAGGTTACACTTTTTCTTACCTTCATCCCAGCTCCACAAAACTTCCCAAACAGTAAGAATACCAAACCTACAAGCCTACAGACACTGGAGAGGGAAGATGAAGGGAAGTATCCCGAAGACAAATCCAGCTTGGCATAATCGAATCCAAGGAAGTAGAAGAGAGCCTTGGAAGCCCCAGAAAGCAATTTTAAGCAAGGTGGGGTGAGTGTCAAAGACTACAGATATGAAGAGAAGTCAGGGATTAGAAATCTCTGCTGTGTCAGAAGAGCTTCACTAATCAAATGGATAATATTAATGTTTAAAAATTTCATTAAATTTATTGAGTATGTACAGTATATGCCTGTGTGTATGGAGGGTCTGGTGTATGTGTGTGTGTGTGTGTGTGTGTGTGTGTGTGTGTGTGTGTGTGGTGTATGTGT
>JADRCD010038588.1:0-11114 GCA_019843815.1 Montemys delectorum | reverse complement strand
CTGTTCCCCCAGAGGACCCAGGTTCAATTCCCAATATGCACATGACAGCTCCAAACCATCTGAAATTTCAGTACCGTGAGATCCAACACCTTCTGGCCTCTGTGCAACCAGCATGCATGTGGCAAGCAAAACACCTGTACATATAAAAATTTTTAATGTTTTTCTTAAAAAAAATATGGAAGACTTGCTGGGTATGGTAGCACACAACTTCAATGCCAGAACTCAGGAGGCCAAGGTAGGTGGGTCTTTGTGAGTTTGAGGATAGCCTGATCTACATATTGAGAACCAGGACAGCCAGGACACACACACACACACACACACACACACACACACACACATATGTATGACTGGTTTTCTTCCTTTCATTGACATCTAACCTTCCACTTCCCACCCCGACCCTTTGCCGCCTGTTCAGAGCATGGAGCAGTTGCCTAGGAATACAGTGAAGGCCAACTGGGAGCCAGGCCAAGGTTTAGCCTGGCATGCAGCAGGGGAGCCTCCCCAGACCGAGAGGAAGGCTTCTTGGGTGGGGAAGTTGGGCAGCAGTTTCCCCTAATAAAAGCCCAGGGCTTAAAGGCTACAGAAAGGCCAGGGTGTGAGGCTTGTGCAGAGTGTGGTAGCCCACAGCAGTGAAGGCAGCTGGTCCTTTACAAGAACTCCCCAGGCTAGGGACAGTATCTCAATGTCACCCATCCCCCTAGTACCTCCATTGCACTGGTCCAAGGATTTGATGACCTCTGTGCTCTGTGGCTTGGGTGACCAGATACTCTAGACCTTACCGAGAGGCCTAGCCTGGGGCTAAGTCACTGCTGTCTCAGGACAGAACATACTGATATCCTGGGAACAGGGGCTGGGGATGTAGCTCAGTGGGTAGAGACCTGGCTTCCATTTCCCAAACACCACATAAACTGGACATGCCTCTAATCCCAGAGCTTGGAAGGTGAAGGAGGGTCAGGAGCTCAGGGGCATTGCTATAGTGAATTTAAGGCCAGCTTGGTCTACATAGAAAGTTTCAGGCTAGCCAGGGCTACACAGCGAAAGGCCATCTCAAAAAACAAACAACAGCAGCAACAAAAAATATGTCACCCCAAAATTGACTACTTTATTTCATGGCCTGTGTATATAAATTTTTTTCATGTATTTTGTGTATCTGTCTGTCTATGTGTCTGTGTGTACACATGTGCTCTTCATGTGTGGACGTCAGGGAACAACTTTCAGGGGTTGGTTCTCTCCTTCCTCGAGATCAAACTCAGGTGGTCAGCCTTGTCAAAAGGTACCTTCACCCACTGAGCCATCTCAAATACACATGGTAAAAATGTCTTAAGTAATAAATACATGAAATGCAATTTTAAAGAACTTGGAAACCGTGTGTGTTTCCCACCCCAGTGGATTCCGAGCACCTGTAGTCTTCCTTAGCTCCCAGAGCTCCCAAGTGACCCGACCAGGGACTTAGCGTCTCTGGCCCAGTGTGAGACAGGCACAGTATTGGCTGCTGTGTTGTCTAGTTTCATTCTACAAAGTTGATGAAAGGTTGAGTCTGCTACAGACTGGCAGGTGGTATGCCCTTGAATGGGGCAAAATGAGACAGAATTTCTTTTCAAGACAAGGTTTCTCTGTGTAGCTCTGGCTGTCCTGGAATTCACTCTGTAGACCAGGCTGGGCTCAGATTGAGAGATCCACCTGCCTCTGCCTCCCAAGCACTGGGATTAGAGGCATGTTGCTACCACCGCCCAGCAAGACATAGAACAGAAGTTGTGACTTAAGGGTGTCACTGCCTACGGTTTCCCCACAAGAAGCAAAGGAATTTGTGAGGACCAAGCTGAATGCTCACTTAGGTGGGCAGGTGCAGGGATATACAGCCCAGAACTGGCTTTGGAACATCTGTTATCCAGGAGTTAAAATCTGTTCTCTGCTGAGCTAGGATGTAGGATCTTGGTCACGGGGAGAAGCTAAAAGGGAGCTAGATTTCTATGTCTTGTACGGAAGTAGTTGAAAAATAAAATAAAATAAAATAAAATAAATAAATAAATAAAGGTAGTGAGTTCTTCATTACTAGAGGGGTTCAAGCAGAGCCAGAGGCCATCTGAGTAAGACTAGTAGAAGTGATACAAGCCCCGGATTTACAAGTCCGTTTGGAAAATCTGATCATTGCACTTTAATGCCAAGTTTAAAAGTTTAGAAAGGTAGGAAGAAACTTGGAAATTGCTTCTAAGCTCACCAGTGGATGAAATTCTCAAAGGATTAATAAGATAGTCTCGTTTTGTTTTTAAAATACACTTAAGCTGGGCGGTGCCAGCACATGCCTTTAACCCCAGCACTCTGCACACAGGTCCCCAGGAGCTGCAGTTACAGAAGATTGTGAACATGAATACTGGGAACTGAACTCCAGTTCTCCAGAAAGCCAACAGGTGCCCTTAACCACTTAGCTATTTCTGCAGCCTTAAATCTGAGACTAGATTGCATATGGCTATCTTCTGGTGCTCAACCAGGGGCATTTTCCCACGTGAAACAGTCTGTGGAAACTTTTTTAATGGCCACCTAAGGTCCTGGCCATTGTCTTTCTTGTTTAGCCAGTTCATGTGTGTGCATTGGTTCTTTGGAGCCCTCCACCTTTGCTAGTTATGAATTTCCTGTGTTTTCCTCCTAACCTGGGGCACAGTGACTTTGTCCCTAATCAGAAAGAATCGAGTAAGCAGTGGTCCCTTGGCTGGAACTTGAAGGTGGGTAGGGATGAGACCTTCACTGGATAATTGTGACACGCAGAGGGAATGTTCCAGGCACATTCCACCTTTTCCCCGGGGTTGCCAAAGGCATGCTAGTCAGGGATCGTGAGAAGAGCTGCCTGCCTGATCATGCAGCAGCTGTTGCTGCACCTTCTGCCCCAGCCAGCATGGACACATCACACCAGCATGCGCATGGCCTCTGTTCCAGCCATCACAGTAGCACTGGCCCTCACATGACCTCTGAGCTCATGTTTTTAGTCCAGAAAATAATGCTTCATAGATCATTGTGGATGGATCCTTGCAAGCTTCCATACACAGAATAATCTCAAAGACTCATAAGGTTCAGCCACATCGCTATGTTGTACAGTTAAACTTTTCAGCCTAGAATCCACTAGAAAACATCCTGGGAATTAGGGCCTGGGTGCTGCAACTCATCTGAGAGAGTGCTTACTTAGAGCCCACAGGTCCCTGAGTTTCATCCCCAGGACTGCAGAGAACTGGATGTGGTGATGCATGGGAGGCAGAGGTAGGTGAATCTCTGAATTTGAGGCCAGCTAGGGCTACAGAATGAGTTCTAGAACATCCAGGGCTACACAGAGAAAGCCTATCTTGAAAAAACAAACATACAAGAAGAGTTCAAAGTTATCATCAGCTATATCGTGATTTTGAGGGCAGCCTGGGCTATATTGTATAACAACCTGACTCAGGAAAAAAAATTCCTAAGAATCATTGCCTTTGAGACACAACCTTTGGCCTCATGCCTTCTGAGTTCACACATGTTCTTAATTTTGCTTCTTAAATCTGTGGTTGAACTCAACAGGAAGCTAGACTCTTTCCCTAAGAGCCTCATGTAAATGCACCCACATTTGCCTCTGTCGGTGGGTGTTACCCTCGAGCCTATGCTTCCTGTCGGCTCGTAGATTCTGTAATGCTGAAAGTTCAAGTTAACTGTACAGGGGAGCTGTTGGAGCCCAGCTTGTGCATCGTTGGTTGGTAGAGACTACACCTGACATGTGTGTTCATACATCATACAGTGAAAAGAAATCTGTAATCTACCTGCAAAGAAGCTGTTGGGGAAGTCTCAAAATTACAATTGCTGAAGCTCATGGTGTACAAGGCATGGTGGCATATAGCAATAGTCATAGCACTGAGGGGACAGGAGGAGGCAAGAAGATCAAGAATTCACTGTCAACCTTACAATATATAGCAACTTGGTGGCTAGCCTGATCTACGTGAGACACTGTCTCAAAAAAAAAAAAAAAAAAGAAAAGAAAAGAAAAAAGCCTTAGAAGTGTAGGATCATGTCGGCACATGCCTTTAATCCCAGCACTTGGGAGGCAGAGGCAGGCAAATTTTTGAGTTCGAGGCCAGCCTGGTCTACAGAGTGAGTTCCAGGACAGCCAAGGCTACACAGAGAAACTCTGTCTCAAAAAAAAAAAGAAAAAAAAAACCAACAAAACAAAACAAAAACAGAAGTGTAGGATTGTGTGCTATGAAGCTGAGTGACCATTGTCAGGCTGATACCTCACGAGGATTTAGCTTTCCATCCTTAAGATCCCACCCTCAGCACTGTGAACTGTCTTCCTAAGACAGAGGAGCACCTCTTAGGACCTGGGATGTGGCCTACTCCTCAACTCTTCCCTTCTGGGTCCTTGGGCTCCACCCACTGTTCGGAGAGTGCCTTGGCCACTGCTATATTCCACAGAGTTTTGGCACAGAGTCTCACTGTTGTCCAGGTTGGTCTAGAACATGAAGAGTCCCCTGCCTTGGATGATACTCCCAGTTCTACTTTTAGATGTGTGATATCAGCTCCATGCCTGGCCTTTATGCTGGCTTCTACATTTTCCAACTGTAAATGTCCTGGCCTGGGCGTCCTATAATCTCTTTGTTCTTAATGAAAGGACTTCTCTCCCTGCATGCAGGGACCAGGGAGCACTCTGATAGGAGGTGGCAGTTGTGCTGGCAGTCTTTCCTCCTAGGGTAGAGGCTCTCAACCTGTGGGTCTCCATCCCTCTGGGTGTAAACAATGTTTTCACAGGAGTTGCCTAAGACTGTCAGAAAACACAGATATTTGCATTATGACTCTTAACTATAGCAAAATAACAGTTATGAAGTAGCAACAAAAATATTTTTTATGGTTGGGGGAGGTCTCCCTGACATAAAGAACTGTAGTGGAGGGTCACAGCATTAGGAAGGCTGAGAACCACTGCCCTAGGCGTTGGACTGTCTGCTACTGTTCTGACCTGGGATGCTGGGAGGCAGGGTGGTATGAAGGATTCCAGAGAAGCAAATACCACCTGTATCCTCTACTCCAGAGATAACTCTTCCATGATGCTTGAACATCCAAGTCCGTCAAACCTCCAGCCCCCTCCCTGTTCAAAGCAAACACAGGACAAGATTGATGGTGGATGGGATAACGAGATGGCCTCACTTAATCCCCACCTATAGCATAGCAAACCCGGAAGGGCTCTTGGGCTTCCTATGGTCCAATGTCTGCTTCCTAATTTCAGAAGCAATGGAAGCATTCATCCAGGGGTCCTGCCACCGTGCCTCTCTTGCCCAAATGGCCTGTGGCTCTGGAACTCTGTCATCCCTATGTTGTGTGGCATCTTGTTATGTTATGTGAGTTACAACAATGAGAAAGGTCACTTAAGAAGGAAGGAAAGAAATAAGAAAGGAAGGAAGGAAGGAAGAAAATTAGGCATGGCAGTTCACACTTGTAATCCCAGCACTTGGGAGGTGGAGGCAGGAGGATCATGCATGTAAGTTCATCTTCAGCTACATAGCAAGTTCAAGGCCAGCGTAGGCTACATGAGACGTTGTCTTTAAAACAAAACAAAACAAAAAGATAAAAAAATAGAAATAGGGGGCTGAAGAGATAACTCACTGGTAAGGGCGCTCTTCCAGAGAAACCAGGTTTGATTCTGAGCACTTGAATGGTGGCTTACACCATCTGTAACTTCAAATTCAGAGCTCTGTGCTGGTCTTTTTAGGCACCAGATACATGCATAGTGCACAGACATATATGCAGACAAACATTAATATACAACATTAATAATTTAAATATTTAAATTTTTATATTATTTATTTTATGTATATGAATGCTTTACCTGAATGTATGGATATGTATGTATATGTTTGCATGGTACCCAAAAAGGTCAGAAGAGGATGTCGGCTTCTCTAGGAGATGGAGTTACAAATGGTTACGAGCTACCATATGGATGCTGAGAATCAAACCCAGGTCCTCTGAAAGAGCATCAAGTGCTTTAAACCACCAAGCCATCCTTCAGCTCCTAGAAAATAATTTTTAAAGAAAGAAACAATCTACACCTCACAATCAGGCTAAAAACTGCCTGGCGGTGGTGGCGCACGCCCTTAATCCCAGCACTTGGGAGGCAGAGGCAGGCGGATTTCTGAGTTTGAGGCCAACCTGGTCTACAGAGTGAGTTCCAAGACAGCCAGGGCTCCACAGAGAAACCCTGTCTCGAAAAACAAAACAAAAAAAAAGACTGAAAACTAAGTTACCCAGGATATTTCATTTAAGTCACTCTTGTTAGTATATTTGCAGACCAATTAATATGTGATAAATATGCATGATATCTGAGAAACATAGATATTAGAAGCCATATATAACATTCCATTTCCAAATGTGGTTAGGCAGGTATATCATATACATTGCTGTATCCCAGGCTTATCTGTGGATCACAGGATTTTGCTTTTTTTCAAATAAAAATTAATTTTTATTTATTAGAATTTTGTGTATACAAATTATCCCTAATGTTAAAGGACTTAGATTTTCTTAGTCTCTTTTTTCCTTTCTTTGTTTTATTAAATTAATTAATTTTTTTACACTCCATATTCCATTCCCTGTCCCCTATCCACCCTCCCGACTGTTCTACATCTGACACCTCCTCCCCACCCCACATCTCCACATGGATGTCTCCACCCCACCTGATCTCTAAATTCCCTGGAGCCTCCAGTCTCTTGAGGGTTAGGTGCACCATCTCTGAATGAACACAACCAGGAAGTCCTCTACTGTATGTGTATTGGGGGCCTCATATCAGCTAGTGTATGCTGTCTGTTTGGTGGTCCAGCGTTTGAGAGATCTCGAGGGTCCAGATTAATTGAGACTGCTGGTCCTCCTACCGTATTGCCCACCTCAGCTTCTTTCAGCCTTCCCTAATTCAACAACAGGGATCAGCTGCTTCTGTCCATTGGTTTGGTGCAAGCATCTGCATCTGACTCTTTCAGCTGCTTGTTGGGTCTTTCGGAGGGCAGTCTTGATAGGTCCCTTTTTGTGAGTGCTCTATAGCCTCAGTAATAGTGTGAGGCCTTGGGACCTTCCCTTGTGCATGGTATGTATTCACTAATAAGTGGATATTAGGGGGGGAAAAAAGTACAGAATACCCAAGATACAGTCCATAGAACTCAAAAAGGTCAACGAGCTAAAGTGCTCAGTCCCACTCGGGAGAGAGAAGAAAGCAATCACAAGTAAGTAGGGAGGGAGAGACCTGGAAGGGAAAGTGGGTGGGAGGGGTAGAGTGTGGCAGGGAAGGGAACCTGATGTGGTATTGCGTGAGGGAAAAGACTGAAGCCCTGAGGACCAGCAGAAAGAATGGAAACAGGCAACCTCAGGAAACAGGAGGTTGGTGGGACCCTCCAGAATGTACCAGAGACCTGGGAGGTAAGAGACTCTCAGGACTTAAAGGGAGGAGTCTTAGATGAAATGCCCAACAGTAGGGAGAGGGAACTTATAGAGCCCACCTCCAGCAGGAAGAGAGGGCATCACATGAGGGATGGGGTTGCCATCCCACAGTCACATCTCTGACCCATAACTGTTCCTGTCTGAAAGAATTACAGGGATGGAAATGGAGAGGTGTCTGAGGAAAAGGAGGTCCAGCGGCAGGCCCAAAGTGGGATTCAGCTCAAGGGGAGGTCCCAAGGCACTATGGAGTGCTCACAAAAAGGTTGTTTTTGTTTGTTTGTTTGTTTGTTTGTTTGTTTTAAATTTTATTGCAATATGATGAGAAAAGTTACATGATTTCAATTTATCTGAATTGGTTAACATTTAAAAACATATTTTAAGTAAATAGAATTAAATCACATTCTTGTTTTCCTTTTGTACCCCAACTCCTCCCAGAGACCTCCCTCTTTCAATACCTACAATATCTTTTTTATCATATTCTTTAAAATTTATAAAATATAACAATAAAAGTGAGTATTATAAAAATTGTTTGATATAAAACAACAATCAATTTAACAGTCTTATGTAGATGCATGTCTACGGCAATACTAAAAATACATACGTTTTTCTCGATATAAATTTTAAATAACTCCAAATATATTAACTGTATATTTCAAAATAATACATCACTACTAATATTTTCTTAAATGAACATAAATATATAAAGTGTTTTTGTTTGTTTTGTATTTAGTAGAGCTTAAGATCTTGGCACTTACAGTGGTAGCTTGATACAAGAGTTACAAACATCAAGCAAAGCATTCAGTCTTACTCTTTGTTGTTCTCTTACAAACCCCCTCCCAATTTAATTGTCTACATTTCTTTTGGGTATATAAATACTTTTAAAATATGTAAGCTGTTCTGAAAAGCATAGTATACTGTAAAAACATGAAATAAACAATACTACTAATAGAGAGGCTGAAATAGGAGAAGCAAGATCTCAAGACCATTATGTTGTACACAGCAAGACACTGTCACAAACAAACAAGCTGAAAGTGTATATGGATTATATAATATTGGACCTATTTCTCCAATTACCAAGTTAGAGAGATCATTGGATGACAATCAACAAATTTCTAATTCCTCATGTTTTTGGATTTCAATTGATTAGGATATGTTGGTAATATTAATTTTCATATTATGATATTAAGAAAAAGTAATTGTTACTTCCTGTTGTTTTTGTTGCAAGAGGTGGAATTAGGTTTGCGTGGATTTGTTGAAAGATTACTTTCTTGCTTCTTCTGGGGTGTAGTTTTGCTCCTTATGATGTTTTTCATCTATTATCCTTTGTAGAGCTGGATTTGTGGAAAGATATTGTGTAAATTTGGTTTTGTCATGGAATATCTTGTTTTCTCCATCTATGGTAATTGAGAGTTTTGCTGGGTATAGTAGCCTGGGCTAGCATTTGTGTTCTTGTAGGGTCTATATGACATCTGCCCAGGATCTTCTAGCTTTCATAGTCTCTGGTGAGAAGTCCGCCGTAATTCTGATAGGCCTGCCTTTATATGTTACTTGACTTTTCCCCTTACTGCTTTTAAAATTCTTTCTTTGTTTAGTGTATTTGGTGTTTTAATTGTTATGTGACAGGAGGAATTTCTTTTCTGGTTCAGTCTATTTGGAGTTCTATAGGCTTCTTGTATGTTTATGGGCATCTCTTTCTTTAGGTTAGGGAAGTTTTCTTCTATGATTTTGTTGAAGATATTAACTAGCCCATTACCTTTGGAGTCTTCACTCTCTTCTATACCTATTATCCTTAGGTTTGGTCTTCTCATTGCATCCTGGATTTCCTGGATGTTCTGGGTTAGGAGCTTTTTGCTTTTTACATTTTCTTTGACCATTGTGTCAATGTTTTCTATGGTATCTTCAGCCCCTAAGATTCTCTCTTCTATCTCTTGTATTCTGTTGGTGATGCTTGCATCTACGACTCCTGATTTCTTTCCTAGGTTTTCTATCTGCAGGATTGTCTCTCTTTCTGATTTTTTTATTGTTTCTATTTCCATTTTTAGATTCTGGATGGTTTTGCTCATTTCTTTCACCTGTTTGATAGTGTTTTCCTGTAGTTCTTTAAGGGATTTTTGTGTTTTTTCTCTTGAAGGGCTTCTAGCTGTTTACCTGTGTTCTCCTGTATTTCTTTGAGGGTGCTATTTATGTCTTTCTTAAAGTCCTACATCATCACCATGAGAAGTGATTTTATATCTGAATCTTGCTTTTCCAGTGTGATAGTGTGTCCACGACTTGCTATCGTGGGAGTATTGGGTTCTGATGATGTCAAGGAGCCTTGGTTTTTGTTGCATATATATATATATATATATATATTGGTTTTTCGAGACAGGGTTTCTCTGTATAGCCCTGGCTGTCCTGGAACTCACTCTGTAGACCAGGCTGGCCTCGAACTCAGAAATCCACCTGCTTCTGCCTCCCAAGTGCTGGGATTAAAGGCGAGCGCCACCACCGCCCGGTTGTTGCTTATATTCTTATGGCTTATATTCTTATGCTTGCCCTGCATCATCTGGTTATCTCTACTGCTACCTGCCCTTGCTAATCTGACTGGAGCTTGTCCTTCCTGTGATCCTGGTTGTGTCAGAACTTCTCAGAGTCTAGCTGTCTCTGTGATCCTGTGACCCTGGGCTTGTTAGAGCACCTGGGAGTGGAGCTTCCTCTTTTTTGTTTTGTTTTGTTTTGTTTCTTAACAGACTTAATTCATTTATTTTTCTTGTATAAAAACCCTTATGTGGTAGCCACAGCTGGAGCCTGGGTCCTCTGAACAGAGACTCTTGTATGCGTTTTTACATGATGATCACTGAATTCTTGATAAGGAGACTTGGTGAACACAGTCTCTTTCCAGAGGTCAGGGGTCAGGTAGCTGTAGGTCTTGGAGATGGCAAGATGACCTTGGCAAAGTTGCCAAGGGTGGCAGTGCAGCCTCTGGCTGAAGTGTAGCAGTCATCTATATTGCATCATCAGGAGCTTCTTGGGCACAGGAGCAGAGACCATGCCAGTGCCTCTGGGGGGCAGGGATGAGACGCACCAGCACAGAGGCACAGCAACCTGTCACCTTGCATGGAACAGTATGAGGCTTGCCAATCTTGTTCCCCCAGCAGCCTCTCCGCACAGGGACAATGGAAAGCTTGGCCAAGGTGATGGCCCCTCGGATGGCAGTGGCAACCTCCTTGGAGCACTTAACACCAAGACCAACATGACCATTGTAGTGCCCAATAGCTATGAATGTCTTGAACTGGTCCACTGGCCAGCCTGAGTCTGCTTCTGCACTGGCATGATTTTCAGAACCTCATCCTCTAGGGATGCACCCAGGAAAAAGTCAATGATCTCAGACCCCTTAATGGACAGGGAGAACAGGTAGATCTGCTCCAAAGACTTGATCTTCATGTCCTTAACCAGGCAGCCCAGCTTGTGACGGGATCCACTCCTTGTCTTCAGCTTTACCTCCATGAGCCCCTCGGCCTCGACCACAGACACGGCCTGGACCATAACTGTGGCCCCTAAGATTGCTGCTGAATCCTCCCCGGCCCCTGGGTCCTCCAGGCCCTCCTGCTGTACCGGTATCATCTGTCATTTGGTGTTTTCCTGGAGGAAGAGGAAGAAGAGGAGGAGGAGGAGGAGGAGGAGGAGGAGGAGGAGGAGGAGGAGGA
>JADRCD010038585.1:0-14979 GCA_019843815.1 Montemys delectorum | reverse complement strand
TCTCTCTCTCTCTCTCTCTCTCTCTCTCTCTCTCTCTCTCTGTGTGTGTGTGTGTGTCATTTCTGTCTTTTTCACTTCTCTTCTTCATTCCTTTCATCTTCTGGATTCCATTACTCCCTTTCTATCTTTCTTCTTTAAGTTTTACTTTTTTATTCTTCACAAATTAACACAAATAAGTAAAATTTAATTATCTTGATTCTTCATGGCCCAACTACATTAACCATTCCAGGATGACAAAAACATTAGAACTCTCAGCACTGGGACAAGAAATCCTCCTTAGAGGAATCTGCCTCTACATATCAAGTCACTTCCCGTTGTGATGGTGCCTGGTCAAAGCTTCATTGCTCTGTTATCTGTCACATGTTGAACCCGAAATTTCTACAAATATACTTCGAAATTCCTAAGTCAAATACCCAAATCAAAAAAGTTAACCATTGCAATGGATGTTAGTTAAAGCTACATCTTCAAGTTAACATTGCATTTTCCTACTATTTTTCTTTTCTGCTATATATGCTCAATATGGTGGATGTATATTTCGTTTAAGTGGCTGGAGTTTTGATGATATGCTACTTATCTAACAAATCTTTCACAATTTGCCAGCATAACGACTATTTTCCTAGAGCTGTTATTATATCAATATGGTTTCCATCTTCAGAAGGAATTCTATCCTTGCTGAAGGATGAGAATTTTTTGTTTCCTTTTGTTTCTTGTTTTGTTTAAATTCTCCCAAATCATGGAATTCCCAAAGTATCTGGGGATAACCAAGGGAATTGCCAATAGGAGTTTGTAAAACGTAAAAGAGTTTGAAGCCAATTTAGGAAACATCATCAACGTCAGCAGGGCAGAGCTAGAGTTTCTTTTCAGTGGTAGATCTGGGTAGACTCAAGCATGTCTGCAGTTACGTATTCTGGGACATCTGAACCTAAGACAATATTTACGACTTCTCTAGATTCTTGTGTAATAAGGTTTCCTGTGGAGTGTTAGTTCATAGCACTTCACAGTCATCTCTATACTGGACACAGTCTGCCTAGAAAAGACCGGAAGCAACAGTTAGATAGTGGTGGTTAAAATTTTTGAAGAATTCAAAGGGGGTATGGGCAGTACACTAGCTGGGTCAGCAGGAGAAGTTTATGAGTCTTCCCAGTTTGCACATGTAGAAAAGTAAGAAAAGGTTTAGAGTGCTCTTTGAACATAATACAGGGTTTAGTGAGGTAATTTGCATGGAAAATATGGTAGTTCTTATTTTAATGGAAGCATCAAGTGAAGCTTACTTATTTTGATTTGTGTCATAAATTCTCCAGGAGGTATGAAGATGGCTAAGATGGAGAAGGTATCACCCTTTTCAACCGGGGAGATAGACTAATGTGCCAGCCATGCTGAGACTTTTTCACATGGTAACAAATTAAGAGCATCTCATAATGTTAACAAGTATTTTACCTTAAGTTGGGAAAATTTACAGTTAACAAGTGAAACTGGTGATGATACTTTATTATCCACAATCATAGGTTAGTTCATCTGAACTAAGGCCAGACATGCAATTTAATTCCATTACGAGTGCAATTGCTACTGCATTAGAATCCATTTAGAGTGTATTGAGTGCTAACAGGTAGAAAACTATGGCTGTTTGGCTACTTGTGCACACTGATTTGAGGAAGAATATCAACCTCTAAAGAATAGCGGAACAATATGTATATAGCGTATTATTACTGTACATAAAGCTCAATATTATTGATAAATAATTTTCATCTAATTTTACTGATTATTGTACATTTTTAGATTTTATTAACTCATTGTCATCTAAAAACATATTAAAACTTTTTCAGACATATAGGTAAACTGGATAAAATACATAATAAATACCATTACTAATTATCCATTTAACATTTGACTATGTTGCTTTTGTCACCTAAGTTCACGTGTTCTTGAGACTATTATAACAAATAAACACAAGCTCAAATGCTTAGAACAACATCTATTGTGGCAGCTATTATAAAAATATGATAGAACATTCATAAATTCTTGACTAACCTAACTATATTGTATGACCGGAACACAAAGAAAATGAAAAAAAAAATGAGCATTGGGCAATGATCAGAGTAAATACCCTTTAATAAATGGAGGTATTTTCATACTCTATGGCAATAAGTTTTGAATACAAATTTAACATACTGAAAGTATTATTTACATGCATTTGTCTTTAGAATATTGTATCAACATTGAATTGACAAATATACTGACAGTATCTAAGAAAATATAACTCGACAGGATCACAAGCACAGCTTGACACTGAGGAGTTCTGACACAACCAGGATCACAGGAAGGACAGGCTCCAGTCAGATTTAGTAAGGGCAGGTAGCACTAGAGATATCCAGATGGCGGGGGGTAAGAGTAAGAAAATAAACAATACAAACCAAGGTCACTTGGCATCATCAGAACCTACTTCTCCCACCATAGCAAGTCCTGGACACACCATTACACTGGAAAAGCAAGATTCAGATATAAAATCACTTCTCATGTTAATGATACAGGACTTTAAGAAAGACATAAATAGCACCCTCAAAGAAATACAAGAGAACACAGGTAAACAGCTAGAAGCCCTTCAAGAGGAAACACAAAAATCCCTTAAAGATCTTCAGGAAAACACAATCAAACAGGTGAAGGAAATGAGCAAAACCATCCAGAATCTAAAAATGGAAATAGAAACAATAAAGAAAACAGAAAGAGAGACAACTCTGGTGATACAAAAACCTAGGAAAGAAATCAGGAATCATAGATGCAAACATCACCAACAGAATACAAGAGATAGAAGAGAGAATCTCAGGGGCAGAAGATACCATAGAAAACATTGACACAACAGTCAAAGAAAATGCAAAAAGCAAAAAGCTCCTAACCCAAAACATCCAGGAAATCCAGGACTCAATGAGAAGACCAAACCTAAGGATAATAGGTATAGAAGAGAGTGAAGGTTCCCAATGTAATGGGCCAGCAAATATCTTCAACAAAATTATAGAAGAAAACTTCCCTAACCTAAAGAAAGAGTTGCCCATCAACATACAAGAAGCCTACAGAACCCCAAATAGACTGGACCAGAAAAGAAATTCCTCCCATCACATAATAATCAAAACACCAAATGCATTAGACAAAGAAAGAATTTTAAAAGCAGTAAGGGAAAAAGGTCAAGTAACATATAAAGGCAGGCCTATCAGAATTACACCAGACTTCTCACCAGAGACTATGAAAGCTAGAAGATCCTGGGCAGATGTCATACAGACCCTACAAGAACACAAATGCCAGCCCAGGCTACTGTGCCCAGCAAAACTCTCAATTACCATAGATGGAAAAAACAAGATATTCCATGACAACAAAATTTACACAATATCTTTCCACAAATCCAGCCCTACAAAGGATAATAGATGGAAAACATCAACATAAGGAGCAAAACTACACCCCAGAAGCAGCAAGAAGGTAATCTTTCAACAAATCCACACAAACCTAATTCCACCTCTTACAACAAAAACAACAGGGGACAATTACTTTTTCTTAATATATTAATATGAAAATATTGCCAACATATCCTAATCGATTGAAATCCAATAATATGAGGAATTAGAAATTTGTTGATTGTCATCCAATGGTCTCTCTAATTTGGTAACTGGAAAAATAGGTCCAACATTGTACAATCTATATACATTTTTAGCTTGTTTGTGACAATGTCTTGCTGTGTTCAACATAAGGGTCTTGAAATCTTGCTTCTCCTATCTCAGCCTCTCTATTAGTAGTATTATTTATTTCATGTCTTTACACTATATTATGGTTTTCAGAACAGCTTATGTATTTCAAAAGCATTTATATACCCAAAAGCAACATAGATCATTAACTAGGGAGGTTGTTTGTAAGGGAACAACAAAGAGTGAGACTGAATGCTTTGCCTGATGTTTGTAATTCTTGTATCAAGTTTGAAGAAGAGGACTTTATAAGTTACTCTTTTTTAAAGATGAATGCTTTTCCAAATTATCACAGCTAATGAACCAAATTCTTATCCTCACCCAATGTCCCTGCCACCCACCAAGCAGAACCATTGTTCATTGAAACAGTTGGTGAATGACTTCATGGATAGATCATCTTAATACCTACACCATTTCTTAAATGAATGTAACCTGTTCTCTGTGGGCTGAGAATAAAGTCACTCACTCAAGTCAAATAGCTTTGACCATAGCAGGAAGTCTGTATCCAAAAATTGAGCCTACAATTCATTTCTTGGGGCAGCAGAACTATCAACTCTCACCTTAGCTATGATGGAGGTAAAATCCTTTGGTGATGTGAGGGTCATTGAAGTATAGCCTAATTACAACGAAATCCAATGTCTAAAAATTGTTCTTATTTTGGGCTTGTACCACAGTAAGAGGCAAGATTTTAAACTCTACTAAATACAAAACAAACAAAAAGACTTTATATATTTATGTTCATTTAGGAAAATACCAGTAGTGATGTATCATTTTGAAATATACAGTTAATATGTTTGGAGTTATTTAAAATTTATGTTGAGAAAAATGTATTTTCACTATTGCTGTAGACGAGCATCTACATAAGACTCTAAAAAAAAAAAAAAGAAATATAACTTACTTGTTTAACATACAGATTATCAACTTCAAAATTATATTAACTAGTGTTTACTATGAATGAAATCCTGAACCTGTGTAGTGTTGTCATTCACACTAGATAAATGAGGGAAAATAGGAGGGCACATTCAGCAAGATACTCATATCCATACAGTTAATATCTGAAATGGTTAAGGTCAAAGAAACAGTTGAGCCCTCTGCCTGTTGTCTAGTTTCAGTTGGTAGGAAAAAACCCAGATGTCCTTCAAGAGAGGAATGGATCCACATATGTAGTAGAAGATGACCTTATCTCGCATCAATTGTAGGAGAGGCCCTTGGTCCTGTGAAGGCTGGATGGATGCCCCAGTGTAGAGGCATTCGAGGGCAGGGAGGCAGGTATGGGTGGGTGGGTAGGGGAACATACTTGTAGAAGCAGGGGAAAGAGAAATGGGATAGGGGTTTCCCAGGGGTGGGGTGGTGACTGAAAAAGGGGACTAAAAAAAGGAAAAGAAAAGAAAATATCCAATAAAAAAACCACAGAATTTTCAACCCATGGAAACAGAGAACTGATATTTGTGCAGAAACATTTCTCAGAGAAGGATGTTTGCCTCCCCACTACACATTTGTTAATATTATTTGAAGTCAGTTTTTATTTTCATTATTGTTTGAAATGGATGAAAACATTTACTTCATAGATGTCCAGGATTTTCCATTTTGAGATGGGGTTGGCATTTACCTGGTTTATACTGGAGTACCCTGCATACCATTCATTCAGATAGAAAAACAGACAGACATGCATTCACGCACACTAACTTGCACTCTCTTGCTTGTGTCCATGTACCAGTGCGCATGTGAACACACATACACATACAAACACACACACTTAGGAGATATCATGTTTATGTCTAACTGTAAAGATTTAAGTATCAATAGTTTGGGTCTCATTTAACTGTAAGGAAAGTTGAGGAATATAGTCTAAATGTATTAAATGACCACAGACCAGGCTCAAAAAGATATGTCTACTATTAATTCACTAATTTTAAAGTATAGATATGTAGGGTTTAAATAAACTTGATGATATTCATAACACAAAACTAATGACAGGAATAAAGCATTCTCATTTACAACTTTCATTTCACTGTCTTTCCATTTTATTTTCTATTTTGTTTTTAGTAATTCTATAGTAAGATTACAGAAAATTAATTATTTTTATAGTTTCCTAAATTTATCTACTTTTGCTGAATTATTATAAAAGGTCACTTGGAAAGATTCAAATATGTGATTAATCAGCATGTAATTAGTCAGTATCCACATTCATAAGATGTAGACTACAGGTCTCCATTTGTGCTGAGAGAGCAAGTGAAACACAATCTTCCTCTAATCTTATATTAATGAAAATTAATTAATAAAAGTATACTTCAATTTCAAGAAACCACTTGGAGGCATGTGTAGATTTACCAGTGCATAAATTTAATTAGAAATATATAATTTCACTACCAAGATTTTAACTGTGTTTTAGCTTCATGCCATTGGCTCAAGAGTACTTCGAAGAAAAATGAATAAACGATGTGGTATTTCCAATGAAATGTATTCAATAAACCATCCATTGATCTTTACAGAGGGTACAGAGGATCTACTTTAGAAAGAATTTTGTGACCAGGAAGCAATGAAATTTCATTGGCTTTTGCTTGCCTGTGGAAGGATGCTGCCTCTAGCCCAAAGCAGTTCCTTCTGCTGCTACATTAGACAGATTAAAATCTGAAACTCACAAATCGATATATTTCTTTGTTTTAATTTTATTTGATTTATATACTCATATTTTTGGATTGCCAAAATTTATTTTTTAACTATGTCACCAAATACTATTATTTCATTTAGTCATTTTCTAGCTGAAAAATAGCTTTTAGTATGTGTGATGAAAGAAGTCTTACCATAAGTGATTTTAGATTATAAAGGACCTAGAAATGACTAATATACAACTTCCAAAGAAATTGTTAAGTATAGAAATCAAAATCTTGTTTCTGTACATTTGGTTATTTTTAAGGACTCAAACATTATAACATATTTTGATAAAAAATGAAGATGCCAAATTTAAATAGTCAAATATTTGACCCTATTCTATATAAATCACTGAAAAATATCCAAAGACTCTGAATCTCTGGGGGTAAAAGTTGATTTAAAAAAATTCTATTATGTATATCCATGCAATTTCCAAATAAGAAAATATATAAAGAACGCAAGAAGCTAACCACCAAAAAGCCAAATAACCCAATCAAAAAAGGGATATAGAACTAAACAGAGAATTTACAACAAAGGAATCTCAAATGGCTAAGAAGCACCTAAAGAAATGTACCAATTCCTTAGTGATTGGGGAAATGCAAATCAAAACAACCCTGAGATTCCACCTTACACCAATAAGAATGGCTAAGACCAAAACCTCAAGTGAGAGCACATGTTGGTGAGGATGTGGAGAAAGAGTGACACTCCTCCATTGCTAGTGGGATTGCAAACTGGTACAATGATTCTGGAAATTAATCTGGAGATTCCTCTGAAAAGTGGAAATAAATCTACCTGGAGACTCAGCTATACCACTCTTGGGCATATACTCAAAAGTTGCCCAAACATGCCAGAGGGGGTCATGTTCTACTATGTTCATAGTGACCTTGTTTATGATAGCCAGAAGCTGGGAACCACATAGATGTCCCACAACAGAAGAATGAATGCTGAAAATGTTGTTGATTTACACAATGGAATACTACTCAGCTATTAAGAACGAGGACATCCTGAGTTTTGCAGGCAAATGGATGGATCTAGTAAGTAACATTATTGTTATTCCAGATGAATTTGCAAATTGATCTTTCTAACTCTCTGCAGAACTAAGTTGGAATTTTGATGGGGATTGCATTGAATCTGTAGATTGCTTTCAGCAAGATGGTCATTTTTACTATATTAATCCTGTATATCCATGAGCTTGGAAGATCTTTCCATCTTATGAGGTGTCTTTTGATTTCTTTCTTCAGAGACGTGAAGATATTGTCATGCAGATATTTCACTTATTTGGTTAGAGTCCCACCAAGATATTTTAGATTGTTTGTGACTATGGTGAAGGATGTTGTTTCTCTAATTTCTTTCTCAGCCCGTTTATCCTTTGAGCATATGAGGGCTACTGATTTGTTTGAGTTATTATTTTATCCAGTCACTTTGCTAAAGTTGTTAATCAGCTGTAGTAGGGAAGGAGGCAGTGGGAGGGACTTAGGAGGAAGAAAAGAGGCAGAGGAGAAAAGGGGGAAGTATCAGGTATGAGATGAGATGGAGGAGATGTTTAGAGGGTCAGGAAATTGAACAGAGCTGTGTAGGAATGGGGAATGGAGAACTGGGGGTAGCAACCAGAAAGTCCCAGATGCTAGGAGAGCATGAGTCTCTTAGGACCCCACAGGGATGATAATAGCTGAAATACCCCACAATAGGAAGGAGAACCTGTCAAGACCATATCCAGAGGTTAGGCATGGTCCCCTGGTTGAGATACGGGGCCACCCACTCATCTACAAATTTTTAACCCAGAATTCCTACTGTCTAAAGGAAATACAGGGACAGAGTGGAACAGAGCCTTCAGGAAAGGCCTTTCAGAGATTGCCCCACCTGGGGATCCATCCCACATGCAGACACTAAACCCAGATACTATTGCAAATGCCAAGAAGTACATGCTGAAAGGAGCCTGATACAGCTGTCTCCTGGGAAGTTCTTTCAGATTCTGACCAATACAGATGGGGAGACTGATAGCCAACCCTGAACTGAGCACAGGGACCTCAATGCAAGAGTTAGGAGAAGGACTGAAGGATCTGAAGGGGCGTTATCTGGCATCAATGGGAGAGAAGGCTCTTGGTCCTGAAAAGGCTTGATGCCCGAGTGTAGATGAATGCTAGGGTAGGGAGGCAGAAATGGGTGGGTGGGTGGGGGAGCACCCTTATAGAAGCAGGGTTAAGTGTAGATGGAATAGGGGTTTTGCAGAGGGGAAACTGGGAAAGGGAATAACATTTGAAATGTAAATAAATAAAATATCTACTTAAAAAAAGAAAGAATACACAAAAAATTCAAGTAGAGTTACAAATGTGTAATAGTACTCATTCTGGGTAAAGAAGTAAATGTAATAATTGAAAGAAGTAAGCTGCTTAAGCATGTTGCTGAAACTGAAAAGCAAATATTTATCATTTATTAGTCACCTACTGTCATATACATCTGTATAATCACAAATGTGCTGAATATTCCGTCATTACTTCATATGTCACAGGGTAATATACTGTTGACAATTTGTAAGGCTTTGGTATATATTGATTCACTGTAAGGTATTTGATCTTTTGTAGTGATAAATATGATATAAGGTCAAATGATTATCATAAGTGGAATAAGTATTGAACAGTAAGATATACTTCAGCTATTAGTGTTCAAAGATCGTAATTCACAATCTTGACCCTTCTCTAAAGTAGGATAAATTATTTTTGTTTCTTTGATTATTTTCCCAATGTCAGTAGAAACATGCCAGTAAGTCAGGGACACTGAATATCTGAATTTGTAAATTCAATTGAAATACCACTCTTTATGAAGCCTTGCTTTAAGATAAGCATAGGTTATTATTATTTCTTAACTAAAAATTAAACACCAAAATATAAAGATTTCATACAACCTTCCTTCTTCCACATTCCAAGTTTATTCTTTGAAAAAGGACCTTAGAGCAGATATAATCTAGGTATAGAAAAGTCAAGAGAATAGAACTCTTTCTTTCAGAATCTATGTACTCTGTGACTCCAGTTATGTTAAAGGTCAATTTCTACCACATTTTTTGCAAATTGCTTTGTCTCTTGAATCCACTGTTTATATATCTTGTCTTTACATGGCACACCATGTCAATTTTTTAAGTTATATTTTTCGTAAGTTTACTTCTGGCATCACATCATCCTTTTTGTTCTCCAGGTGCATAAAATTTTAGACTCTTTGGAGTACATGAATACATCATTTCATCTTTTCACAATTTATTATCAAGTCATATAAAGCTAGTTTGTAAAAACTAAAAATAAAGTAAACTCACTCAATGCATTAAATTTTAAGAAGTACATACTTTGTTGGTGTGTTATGGACTATTTTTTTCATTTTCCATTCATGTATTACAAGTCTCACTTTCTCATCAGAATTTTTGATTTCAGAAAGATCAGTTTTATTATAATTTTGAACAGTAAAGAACCCATCATGTCAAGTTGTATGATTGCATAATTCTTATATTTCTATGGGTAGGTAGTAAGTCCAGTGGATTAGAATGGTAATTCTTAAAGAAACATTATGAAATGACAAGTAGATTATAAGTTATATAACTACAAAGTATGGCAAAGTGCGAGACCTGAAAGGCAACAGCCAAAACAATAATGGCAGGAGTAGGTAGAAGGATCACAGAGATTCTATTATTCTGCAGTCAAGCCCAATGGAGTAAATGTGAGATCAATTCTTAAGAATATTGGAGCCCTCTGGAGACAACAATTCCAAGCCTCTGTTGTGCGTATAACTTAGCAGTTTTAATGTGTCTATGTTAACTACTAAAGGAAGAGAATATATACTATAAATAGAGAATAGAGGAGGGGAAGGTTGTGAAAAGCTGCAACAATCACTGTGAGCAAGTCATCCTCTAATAGGCTTGGGGACATCATGATAATGCTGTGTATACCTCATGTGCACCAGCAAACCTCTATGCCTCTCTGAAGAATTGATATTTGTATGCACTGAGGTAACTCAACTACTTGATCTTCATACTGTATTAATATGAAAAGATAAGCAATAGTAATGAAACTAAGGTAATATTCCACAGTAGTGTTATACACTAAGATGTGCTCTCCCCAAGTTCTTTTAAAAAAAGATTTCTTTATTTTCTTTACATGAGTACACTATGGCTGTTTTCAGATACATGAGAAGACAACATCAGATCACATTACTGATGGTTGTCAACCAGCATGTGATTTCTGAGAATTGAACTCAGGACCTCTGAAAGAGCAGACAGTGCTCTCAGTCATTGAGCAATCTTTCCAGTCCCTCTAAGTTCTTCTTTTGAACATTAATTTTCAATGTGACTTTTAAAATTGAAAGTATGTTTTAAACATACAGATAGCTGTAATTCCAGCAATTCAGAGACTGATTCAATCACTTAGAAAAATCTCATTTTCAAGTCTGTTTGGGATATAAATTTAATGAATTTAATTTAAGAGGGAGAGAGAGAATAGGAAAGTAGGAAAGAAGGAAAGAGAGGAAGAAAGAAAGAAAGAAAGAAAGAAAGAAAGAAAGAAAGAAAGAAAGAAAGAAAGAAAGAAAGAAAGGAAGGAAGAAAAAAGAATATGAGTGTCTTTGAGGCTATAATAAATTGGAAAGGTAACAGAGTTGTAACTTAATTTAGTATGGCAAGTATTCCTATAGTAATAGGAAACATAAGAAAATACAGCAGAAAGTTCACGTGATGAAACTTGAAGGTGGTCATCTATAAATCAGAAAGGCAGACTTCACCAGAAAACACTGTTCTTAGCAAAATGATCTTGGACTACTACCCTAAAAAAGTTCTGATAAATAATTTTCCATTGACAAAGGGATCCCATCCATGATATATTCTAATTCTACCAGTAGACAAAAAATCTTACCTAAGTTTCTAATCTCTGTGCTGCAAATGTTCTAAAGTGCAGGCTTTTGTGTAGGCCAGTGACAACTTGTGTTTTATTGTGTTTTAGCGACATAACTTAACTGTCAAATCAGATAAGGCTTGTCAGATAATACCACTAAACATAGTTCGCCTCAAAATGATAGAAGCTGTATTAGTACCACTAACTTGGAGTTTTGAGCTGGAAGTATTTCTATCTTGAGCTGAAGAAATTGAACTTTCTGAAGTTCTTCATACCATCTCCCACTTCCTCAAAGACACTGACTCTTCTCTTAGCATAAAGTTGGTACCACTGGCTAACAGGAAGCTAGACCATTAAAAGTGTTCAAAAGAAGAGAGAAAGGGAAGGAGAGAAATGGTTTTAGGAAAGGAAATATTGACATAACTCTGAGTAAAATCAGCATGTGTGTGCATGTGTGTGTGTACAAATATAGCAAACAGGTAAACTAGGGGGCTAAATAATATCTTCCCCAAGTCAGAGTCAGAGTTTTACTTGGAGTCAATTACCTGAAAATTCACACTGAATCAGTAAATTTATATGGTGAGAGTAATGAGAACATTTCATTAAGAGAGTTTACAATTTCAGGGAACAAAATCTCTGAACAATGGGTGAGTAAAAATATAAAAATTACTTTAATAAGGGCGCTTGGTCTTGGTACAGCAGATAGAAGTAGGGTGTTATAATTGTCAATTACTTTTGAAGGACTTTCCAGTGTTTTTATAGTCTTTTCAGGCATCACTATGTTATTCAAGTGTGGAGGAAAAATTTATTGTAGGCATAGTGGCACGAGCATTAGCTTCTTGCTCACTCTAGACAGAGTTCTGTGACTCTCTACACTAGGTTCAAATGGGAAGCTAAACACGTGTTTTCCCTGAAGATTTTGGATGGTTCAAATTTTAACCTGAGCCCTTTTATCCTCTGTAGGTAGTCTGCCTCAGCCATGTTCACCTGTTCCTTAAGCTTTCAACGGCACTTTCATTTAAGGGTCTTTGCTGAGATTATTTCTACGCCCAAGACTATAGCCATGCAAACATAACTATGACTATTTACTAACTTCATCCTCAGTCAACATAGATAAACATAAATCCATTGGGTCTGTGTTCTCTCTTTAACCTCATCTCTGGCATCTGCCATTTATCCTCAGAGATTGTTCTAGATCCTGCAAATTAGAAGCAGTGGATACCATCTCTAAGTCCCTTCATGCCATTCCTGTTCTTTTGGGGCTGGTTAAATAACACAGAGGAGATCAAAGGTTGATGCTGAGAGATCTCGGTGAACTCTTTCTAGTGCACTTCTTTATTTGTTCTGGCAAATTTAGCAGTTGAAACTGGAATTGCTGGAAATCGCTATCTGTTGTTTGGGTACACTAAATATCTCAGCACTTTTTTATTAGATATTTCCTTTATTTACATTTCAAATGTTCTCCCTTTTCTAGTTTTCCCTCTGAAAAAAACCCTATTGCCTCCCCTTCCTCCTGCTCAAGAACTCACTCTTTTCTGCTTCCTGTCCCTGGTATTCCTCTACACTGAAGCATAGAGCCTTCACAGGACCAAGGGCCTCTCCTTCCATTGATGAACGACAAGGCCATCCTCTGCTACATATGCAGCTGAAGTCATGAGTCCCACTATGTGTAGTCTTTGGTTGGTGATTTATTTAAAGGTAATTTTTATCTATGAAAATAGCTATTTTATCATATTCTCTCTAGAAGATTATTTGAGTTGTACAGTTTACTTCAGGCTCGGAATGAAAATCTGTCCACAAGTTCTATAGAAAGAATAAAATTAACTATTGTCTATCCAAGTATCCTCAATTCCTTTCACACTATTCTATATCATGTACATAAAATTCATTGTCTATTATAGTATAATTTACTATCTTGTCATATCTAATTTTTCATAATTTCTATTGGTAGATGTAAATCATGTAAACAAGTATCTTTTATTTACTGGGGTACTCTGAGTACTTTCAAGAGTATTTGATGCAAAGATAAGACCTTGAAAATCATTTACTAAAAGAATGGATAAATGCATCAATTCACTAGCCATATATAACGTCTCCTAGGAAACACTACAGGTGCTGGTAAATATTGTTAAACATTTACATTACACTCCAAAGCTGTGTTTATGTATTCCTCTTTCTCATAATAGGTTTAGAGACTAGGAGACAGAAAATAGGTAATCAAGTAACACTTGTGGAATTCAAAGAAATCAACTGCTTTAAATTTAAGTTCATGGAGGTTAGTTAAGAGTTTCAAATCTTTTGTTTTGTTTTACTTATTAGGTATTTTAGCCTCTATAAATCAGCATGGCTGTATGACAAAGATTAGATTTCAAAAATTAATATGAAGGGATATAATAATTCTCCAGTTTATCAAGTATCATCTACAATTTGAATTGGCATGGGTTGCTGTGGTATAAAAAAATCAACATGCAGCAACAACACATTTCAGGCATTTGTTTCTGTAAGTCACTTACATTATTCTGTTGTCATATCAGTGACCAAAGCAAAGGCCATGATAAAACTTATCATGAAGAAAACAAACAGACAAACAAACAAACAAAGACCTAAATACCTTGTGCCCAGGAGGAGAAATGCATACAATTATTAGCTATAGTCCTAATAGTTACTATTGACCATGGAAGCTTCAGTCTGTTCACGTCACCACTATTGTTAAAATATAAGCTTTCACTATTTCTATAGCTGTATACATACATTTACATTTTTAAATAGTTGAATACATTTATGATTCAATAACAAGTTAGAAAAATATGCCAATTTAAACTAGTTTTTCCTAAAGGTTTGCACAACTTATTGGATGAGGGTGTTCTTCTATATTCTGCTTATGTTTTGCATAGATTGAATGTGTGTGTACGTTGTGTGTCTATGTGTGTGTAGGCCAGAAGTCAACACTGCTCATTCCCTTAGCCTTGAGACAGGGCCTGTCCCCAAACCGTAAGCTCACTGAGCAAGTGCTGAAATTGACATCATTGATCACTACATACATCATGGTTGATGTTGACTGTATGTGTGAAAGTAGGTCATTATGCTTAAGCATAACCCACTTTTCTGATGGAATCATTTTCTGCATCCTAGAAGACGTTGCTTTTTAAAATACCTCAAATGAAACATTCACAGTTAAAGCATTTTTTTTAATATTCATTACCCTTGATCAGAACCTTTGTTGTAATTTTTCAAAAGAAAATTATTTTTAAATTTGGATTTGAACAGAAATTAGAAAATAAAATCTAAATGAATTGGCCTTTACTTTCTTGGTGGTATTATTTGACCTTTCAAGCTGTGTCAAGTGATGCCATATTACCATACACTCTTGAGAAGAGACTATGGACGCAGTTTATGGTTCACGCTGTCTCTACTTGTTCAATGCCCATCGACTTTTTCTCTTTAATTACATTATTTGGACATTTCCTGAGATTTTTATGTATTTAAGTTTAGGGCTGTTTTCTCCCAGTGAATTCACACACACACACACACACACACACACACACACACACATACACAAAACCACACCTTTCATTTTCCTACCAAAGTACATGTGTGAATTGCAAGCTGATTAGTCCTGAGATCTTAGTCAAAAGAGACTGGGGTGAGATTGTAAGTTGGGGGAAAAGTAGAAGAAAATATTACTCTCCTTGGCCTTTTGGGGAATTTCCTAAAGCAGTTTTTTTTTTTTTTTT
>JADRCD010038580.1:0-10687 GCA_019843815.1 Montemys delectorum | reverse complement strand
ATGTTTGTGCAGGAATAGAAACCCTGACTAAGACAAATTGGTACCAGAAGTGGGGTATTCCTGTGACAACCTGACCATGTTTTGGGGAGGACTGTGGAAGGACTTTGGAACTTTGAGCTAGAAGAGCCACTGATTGTTAAGAACTCTATGGGATGTTCTGTAGGAGCTTGGAAGATCATGTTGAGAACAGTGCAGAAGATGAAGGCCTGGCTTGTGAAATTTCAGAGGGAAGATTAAAGACTCTTATCAGGGCAGTGTTGTTTTGATTGTGAAGATTCTGTGGTTCTGGTTAGCTGGGGCTGAAGAATCAGCTGTGATTAACAAGATACCAGAACTACTAAAGTGAAAACTTTACATTACTGGGACTATTGATACTGGTTAGCTGGAGCTAAGAAATTAGTGGTGATTAAGAAGAGACCAGCATCATTGAGGTGACATCTTCTGGGAAGTGTTTTCTGAGAGCATAATTAGGTTGTGCTCCAGAGATAGCCAAGGTTGTACCTTGTGCTGCAGCAGGACTTGGTAATGTGTAAGAGTCACCCAGTGGTACTGGTTTTGACAGCATGAAGGGGTCATGAAGAGCAGCTGAAGCTCGGCACAGTGAGAGGTCATGGAAGGCCATTGGTGAAGGGGCAGCCTCGGTTTGCAATTGATGGCTCAGGACTGAAGGACTGAAGGGGTCATGCAAAGGAGTTGAGGCTTGGCACCATGAAGAGAGCCTATGAGAGGCTATTGGTGAAGCCTAGTTACAGCAGAAGACAGTGTATTAGAGATGCCAGTACCATGAATGACCACCAAGAACAGCAGCAACAGTGGAGTACAGGCATTTGGAGCCCAGAAGACAAGATGTGTGCTACAAAGGGCAGAGCTGGAGAGGTGACTCAAGCCCTTAGAGGAGCCCAGAAGATCATGAGTTAGATCCCAGACATTGGTTTTGCTTTTGATTGTGACTGTGCCCTGAAATTTTTCCCTCTTGAAGGAAGAACATATTTTAGTGGAGCCCACAGTTAAGAGACTTTGAATTTTAAAAGATATTGGACATTTTAAATAGATTGAACTTTTAATCTGTAAAGACTGTGGGACTTTAGATCTTGGGGATAAATAAGAAAGTAAGGGTTTAGGCTTAATAGTGATGTGTTTGTGTGTCAAGTTGACAAGGGGTCAATTGTACTAGCTGGTTTTGTGTGTCAACTTGACACAGGCTGGAGTTATTACAGAGAAGGGAGCTTGAGTTGGGGAAGTGCTTCCATGAGATCCAGCTGTGGGGCATTTTCTCAATTAGTCATCAATGGGGTGGTGCCATCCCAGGGTTAGAAGTCTTGGGTTCTATAAGAGAGCAGGCTGAGCAAGCCAGGGGAAAGCAAGCCATCTCTCCATGGCCTCTGCATCAGCTCCTGCTTCCTGACTTGCTTGAGTTCCAGTCCTGAGTTCCTCTGATGATCAATAGCCATGTGGAAATAAGCTGAATAAACCCTTTCCTCCCCAACTTGCTTCTTGGTCATGATGTTTGTGCAGGAATAGAAACCCTGACTAAGATAGGATCCAATGCTCTCTTCTGGATTCCAGGGACACTGCACACATACAGTGCATATACTCATGCAGGCAAAAGATTCCCTCACACAAAATAATAGAAATGCCTTTAGTTTCTAGAACGTGTTTTAAAAGAAGTGCTTGTTTCATCTTATCTACCGTTTTATTGGTATTCTCCCCATGGATGATAAAGAAGAAACCATTCTGAGCCAGAAGGTATTCTTACAAGAGTTTTTCAGAAAAGCTTAAGCTGAGCACAGTAGTACACACCGGTAATCCCAGGCACTCAGGAGTTTCAGGCAGGAGGATCATTTTAAGCTAGCCTGGGCAACAACTTAAGTGAGACATCTATCTCAAATAAAAAGCAGTTTAGGAGCTTGGGATATGACTCATTCAATAAAATGCTTGCTGCGTGAAGACCTGAGTTTGGAGCCCCAACACTTATGTAAAAATTAGGTACCATGCAATCCCAGCACAGGGGCAGGTGGACCCTTGTAACTCATTAACCAAATGGCTTAGACAAATGGGTGAACTCTAGGCTCAATGAGAGAACATTTTTCAAAGAGTACATTGGAAGTACTTTGAATCTGAATCCTGTCAACCATCCTTAAGCACCCTATATGTAACTGACTAGATAGCTGACATGAAACTCTAGCATACTAGGACGACACACACACACACATACACACACACACACACACACACACACACAAACACACACACACACACACACACACTGCACACACTTATTGCCTCACAATGTCAGCCTTAGCTAGGACATCTGTTTCATGGTCTTGCAGAGAACTGCAATACAGGTCCTAAGTGGTGCTAGGTTTCATATGAAACTCAACTGGGGAGGATCCACTTACAAGTTTTCATGGTGTGGTCAGGACAGTTTGTTCCTATGCTCCCCCAGATGGGAGACCTCAGTTCCTTATTGACTGTAACCAGAAGTCACTTCACTTTACTGGTCACCCAGTCCCCCATAGCATGGCTGCTTGGTGCATCAAATCACACAAACTGAGAAGGCAGTAGAGAAAGTCAGCTTTCCAGATGAGAGAAAGTGATATTCCCATGATCCCTGCTACATTCTGTTAGTTAGAGAGAGTCAGAGGTCACAAATCTTCTTGAGGGAAGGAAATTACACAAGATGTTAGTGTCAGGTGTCCAGAATCATTGGGAAAAAAACCTAAAAGTCAAACCTTCACATGTAGGGTGCTTGAAGATGGCTGACAGGATTCAAAGTATTCCACAGTACTAGGGCATTTCACTCAGAAACAGAGCTCTATGATGATCAAGTATGGCCAGAGGTAAACTGGATACCATACAAGTTTTTACCCTAGTTAGTCAGTTAGCACATCTGGAAGCAGGGGGACTTTATTGAGGAACTGCCTCCATCAAATTGGCCTCTGGATACATCAGTGGGGCATAGTCTTGATCATTAGTGGATGTAGAAGGGCTCAGTCCACCGTGGGCAGTGCCATATAGGCAGGCGGGCTATATAAGAAAGTGTCCTAGTTACTTTTCTATTGCTATGAAGAGACACCATAACCAAGGCAACTTATAAAAGAAAGCATTTAATTAGGGAGCTGGCTTACAGTTTCAGAGGGTGAGTCCATAATCTTCATGGCAGGCGACGCACAGGTAGGCATGGCACTGGAGCAGTAGCTGAGAGCTTACATCTAGATCTGCAAGTTGGAGGCGGAGAGAGAAACTAGGCCTGGTGTAGGCTTTAGGAACCTCAAAGCCCACCTGCAATGACACACCTCTTTCTAACAAGGCCACATCTACTAATCCTTCTAAAAAATAGTTCTAAAAACTAGGAATAAAGTATTCAAATATACAAGCCAATGGGGGACATTTTCATTCAAACTTCCACAGAAAGCAAGCTGAACATAAATAAGCTAGGGAGCAAGCTAGGGAGCAGCATTTCTCCTTGGTCTCTGTTTCAACCTCCTGCCTTGAGTTCCTGCCTTAGCTTCTCTTGATAATAGACTGTAATTTATAAGCCAAATAACTCTTTTTTGTATAAGCAACTTTTAGTTACAGTGTTTATCATGGAAACAGAAAACAAAATAGAACAGGTCTGTTGGTCCACCTCCACTGGCCCAGTCAGCTGGACTGAACGGTACTTTCCTTAAAATGTTCCTTGGAAGGTTCTGCCAGCACCTGACCAATACAGATGCAGATGCTTGCAGTCAATCATCAGACTGAGCTCGAGGACCCCAGTGGGGGAGGAGCTGACAGAAGGACTGGAGGAGCAGATAGGGATTGCAACCCCATAGGAAGAACATCATCAGCTGGCCAGACCACCCAGTGCTCCCAAGGACTAGACTACCAACCAAGGATTGTACAGGGAAGGACCCATGGCTCCAGCTGCATATGTAGCAGAGGACGGCTTTGTCTGACATCAATGGGAGAGGAGGTCTTTGATCCTGTGGAGGTTTGATGCCCCAGTGTAGAGAGATGTTCCAGTGGTGGGGCAGGAGTGGGTGAGTGGGTGGGGGAGCACTCTCATAGGGGCAAAGGGGAGGGGGGAGAGGGCAGATGGGATGGGGGATTGTGGAGGGGTAATTGGGAAGGGGGATATCATTTGAGTTGTAAACAGATGGCATGATTAAATACATACATACATACATACATACATACGTACATACATACAAAAATGTCCTCACAAATACTTGAGGTTTCTGTCTATGGGAATATAGATTTCTCTCCTACTAGTGCTTCTGCATCCTTTTGTCTCCCCCAGTTGTGTGCCCCTACCTTCTATATGTAAGCCAAAACCGACCTCAAATTTTAAAAGTTTTAGAACACATTGAAAGTCCGCAAATTACAATGGCTCAATTTATTGCTTTCCAACTTTACCGCATTGTGAAAGCCTACACATTTGATGGAAGTTACACTTCAAACTTTGACCTTTGACCTTTTCTAGGCGGTTGATGTGTGTTATCACACTCCCTCATAACACTCAGCAGTGACAGCAAACCACAGGTCAGTCAGCCCTGTAACTCTGAGAGGAGATCTCACATGCTGACTCTCCACTGTACTGTGTTGCTAGGTGAATTCTCCTGGTTGTTACACTTTCAACATCCCTTTATATCTACAACAGGTCTTTCTGTAGTTCCTGCTGTGTAAGGTTATTCTCAGTACATATGCAACCACTGTTTTTCATTTGTAGTGCAGCATGCAATAAATTCCAAGAGATACTCAACACTTAATAAAAAAAACAGAGTTTGTGCTAGATGGTATCAAGCAACTTTTGTCTTAGCAGGGCAGTGGTGGCGCACGCCTTTAATCCCAGCACGTGGGAGGCAGAGGCAGGTGGATTTCTGAGTTCGAGGCCAGCCTGGTCTACAGAGTGAGTTCCAGGACAGCCAGGGCTACACAGAGAAACCCTGTCTCGAAAAACAAAACAAAAACAAAAAACCCCAACTTTTGGCTTATGTAAGTATTCTGAACAAGCTTAAGACACAGTACACTAATGTATGTTATTTGGTATGTTAAATGCATTAAATGAATATTAGTTTTACAAATTCTGTGTATATGTGCAGTGATGTGTATAGGTGCAGGTGCCTACAGAGGCCAGAAAAGGATGTCAAGATCTCCCGGAGCTGGAGTTACATGTTGTGAGCAGACACATGTAGTTGCTAGGAACCAAACTTGAGTTCTCTGGGAACAAGTATTACTGAGCTCTGTCTCCAGCCCTTTACATGTACTTTTTTTTAAAAGTTTATTTATTTATTATGTGTAAGTACACCGTAGCTGTCTTCAGACACACCAGAAGAGGGCATCAGATTTCATTACAGATGGCTGTGAGCCACCATGTGGTTGCTGGGAATTGAACTCAGGACCTTCGGAAGAGCAGTCAGTGCTCTTAACCGCTGAGCCATCTCTCCAGCTACATGTACTTTTAACATGACATTTCCACTTATGACCAACTGAAGAGAAACCAACACTGTTGTATGTTGGGAAGCATCAATCAGGTAGTGCCACCTGTAGCTTGTGGACCATCCATGGCCCAGGAAAACTAGGAATCCAACACACAAGCCTAAGTTTGCTTCAAACGTGATCAATTTGTTTGATGATTTTGTTTTTGCTTTTTGTAAGTAGATTGTGTGATTTTTTTTTTTTTTAGGATAAACTTTACAGATGACAAAAACAGCATTTCAGTGTCAAAAAATGAGCCACACCTGGATTGAATAACCATTAAAAAGGTGATTTACTAAAAATTAGAAATCATTAAAAGACTCAAACAGGTCTGACAGTATAATCATAAAGTACTTACTCAGCATATTTAAGATCCTCGGTTCAGTTGCCAGCACTGAGACAAAACAACTACTACTCTGGTTGGCATCAAATTGGGGATAACATCTTGTACCCCAAGGCAGATTCAGCTGTCTGTCCTCAACAGGCCAATTAAAAGAACCAAATTAAAAGTGGGATTTATTGAATGTGAAATTAGTCAATGAAGCTCCATTGGGAATAAGGACAAGGAGATCAAGTGAACCCTCCAAGTCCATTTTGGGGTACTGAGGTCCGATTAAAATTTAAAGAGAGGGCCAAAGATGTACATATCTGGGCACTCTTGGTCAAGGTGTGGTCCCACCTACTGAAGATCCAGTATCCCCTGGGCTTCAGTCCAAAGGAAAGGTGGTCTGATAAGTTATTAGAACCCTGTGAAATCTAATTCTAGGAGATAAGCTCCCACTAAGGCTAAGGCTTTTTCCTTATTCCTCCCAGAATGAGATTCCTCGGAGTAAATTACCATTTTCTTGAGGTCCACGTTTTCAATAGTCTGATGGTCAAAATGAGAGATGTAGTTGTCTCTTTAAAACATCTTCATCTCTCCGAAGTTTACCTTATGTTGGCTTACCTGGCTGGAAGTACAGGAGATCAGTGGGTAAACTGAACATTTCCCAGCTCCAGCTGAAATGCTGGAAGATCAAGGATTTGCCCAACTGTAGATCTTTCAAAATCCTCAGGGTTAAAAATAGGAGCTAGAGAGGCTGTGACTCCAGCTAGCTTTATTTCTAGTTATCTAGTTATCTGCAGGAAAGTACTAGAAGTCACACTTCCCAGGAAGATGCCACAATTATTCAGCTCATTTACAACCCTCTATTCTTACTTGATCTGTGAGAATTGGCTTTTTTCCCTCCTTTTTACTTACAGTTTTATTGAGACATTAATCACATGTTAGGCAACTCAGCTGCTTAATATTTATAATTCAATTATCTTCAGTGTATTGACAGGCTCAGGCATCCATCACCACTTTCAATTTTTAGATTTCATTACCCCAACAGGAAATTCCATATCCAACTCTGGCAAGCACCAACATGTTTTTCTTTCTGCATTGAATTGGGTGGTTAGTTCTTGTAAATGGAGTCACACAATATGTGAGCCATTTGCTTATCTTCTTCCACACAGAATTGTATTTTCAAGGTTCATCCATGTTTTAGTGTTTATTAATAACTGCATTTGGTTTTATGCCCAAATATTGTTTGTAGTGTAAGAGATAGTAGTTTGCAGTTTTGGGTAGCATTTTAGAGTCTATTTGTTAGCTAATCTGAATGATACTGTCATAAACATTCATGTGCATGTTTTTGCATGAACACATTTTCACATCTTTAAGAACAAAACAATTGTGTAGAAAATGGATGTCTAATCCACTTGAGGCATTAGGTGTGTCTAAAAAGATGAATGTCAATTTTTAATTCTCAGAATGTAAATTGTCTACTTGAATTATTCATCATCTGCTTTAATGCTGTGCCTGCATCCCAGTTACTAATATAGCTCATGATAATTTAGGCCTGCTCAGAGGACAAAACAAATTATTATTAGCCCTCTCAAGAATAAAACTAGGCCACACCTAATCATAAATGTACATATATTTTGGATAAAGTAGCAACTAACCAAGTACTATTTTTTATGTGTGTGGGTGTTTTGTTGCATGTGTGTCTGTGTATCACACACATGCCTGGTGCCCATGGTGGCTGGAAGAGGAAACTGAATCCCCTGGAACTAGTTACAGACTGCTGTATGCCACCATGTGAGTGCTGGGAATTGAACCTGGTTCCCAACTGAGCCGTCTCTCCGGGAATACAACTATTATTGAGCTTACACACTGTCCCCTTTTTGTTTAATTAGATCAGTATCATCACTTGGATCAATCTGAAAAGGGTTGAAAACCCTACTAGTTTTGCTTTGGCTATTATTTTAGGAAGATATCTAAACAAGTAGTTGGTCTCTAGTATGTTTTAAAACTTACTTTCCACAAAACTCTACCTCAGTAACCTTTTTTTTTTTTTCCTTTACTGAGACAGGGTTTCTCTGTATAGCCCTGGCTGTCCTGGAACTCACTCTGTAGACCAGGCTGGCCTCGAACTAGGAAATCTGCTTGCCTCTGCCTCCCAAGTGCTGGGATTAAAGGCATGCACCACCACCACCCGGCTCTTACTAACCTTTTTACTTTACTGTGGTGCTGCCTGAGCAACTCCCTTCCTATGGCATTCTCGAAGATGTGCTGGAGTTACTTTTAAACAGAAATATAGAAAGGGAGCGAGCTGGATAAGTTTACGACTGAAATCCTCTATTCTTCCCCTACCCATACCCCAAATAGAACACCGACTTCTGTCTTTACCCTAACTGCAAACTCTGTTTGTCACAATCACACTGCCTCACGAGGAGAGGAGGAAGTGGAAGGCAGAGAAGAAAAGAGTATTTTGGGATAGCTTGGCGAGATGGGAACATCTTGAGATGACTCCTGTCCGGCTTCCCATCACCTAGCCTCAGTTTCTAAGTCAGGCTGTTTTGGTTATATCTGCTTCCTGTCACAGTGAGGAATCAATCTCGGGGAAATGTGTTATCTCACTAGAATTGCATTACAGCCTTTTCTTAAAGTATGTCTACACAAAGTACAAACTTCATCAGACAGCTACGGTGCACTTGGAATGTTTTTGATACATTTTTCAGACGCAGAGGACCTCAGGGATACTGTGAGTCATCCGGGCTAATTCAGGGACCACTATCATCTGGGTCTTTAGCTCTTTTAGTAATTAGAACCTAGCTGATAAGAAAAGACTTAAGAGACTTCATTTGTGATAAGCAAAGCAGTTTTATAAACATGGCAGACAACTGGCTAACTTAGTATCTTACTTTGCTTTAGTGTTTTAGTTTGGAGAACACTATTTTAAAAAGTGAATCCTAACAAACTGAATCTTAAAACTCTATTAATTTTTTTTAAAATCTTAAATCCTAGTTGGAGGGGCTAGAAAGAGTGATACATGGTTAAAACACTTGTTCTTGCAGAGAACTCAGGTTTGATTCCTGCTACCCAGTCAACAGCTCATAACCATCAGTAATTCCAGTCCTAAATGATCTGATGCCGACTTCTGACTTCCTCCAGCACCAGCATGTGCAGACATACGTGTAGGCAAAATCCCATATACCAATGTATTTTATATTACTTGTGACTATTGTGAAGGGTGTCGTTTCCCTAATTTCTTTCTCTGCCTGTTTATCCTTTGTGTAGAGGAAGGCCTCTGATTTGCTTGAGTTAATTTTATATCCAGCTACTTTGCTGAAGTTGTTTATCAGGTTTAGGAGCTCTCTGGTGGAATTTTTGGGGTCACTTAAGTATACTATCACATCATCTGCAAATAGTAATAATTTGACTTCTTCCTTTCCAATTTATGTCCCTTTGACCTCCTTTTGTTGTCTAATTGCTCTGGCTAGGACTTCAAGTACTAAAACCCCATATACACAAAAAATAAAAATAATAAACCAATCCTTAAAGCAAAAGGAGAAAAAGAATTTGACACCCTCTAAAATTTAGTTGAAAATTATATATATATATATATTTTTAGTCAGGGCCTCACCATGTAGGCCTGGCTGGTCTGGTAACACCCTACCCAATTTTAATAGATTTTTAATATTTAGACAAAAAGATCCTTCCTTCCAGATACACGTAACTGTATGTCTGAGACAGCAATGACTCTTTACAATCTACAATGAACAAGCTGTGACTTGTCACAATACTCTTCCATTGACTCTTACAGAATCTGAAGGGTTAAAGTACTTAGTTTGTTTTTTCCTGACTATATAACATACACATATTCATTATGGCCAAAATCTAGAAAACAGAATGCTCTCTTTTCATCACCAATTCCATTGGTAGGAATGTAATTTTGCACATGGACTGCATGACTTATGATGCATGTGATTGTTTACTGTGGCATCGTTTATGACAACAAACCCCTCGAAAGAACAGCAAAGGCTATCGGCAGAGGGAAGAGTTTAATTACCATAGCTCCCGGCTGCGGAATGTAATTAGCAGATTTAAAAGTACCATTAATGTAAATGAGCCGATCTAGAATGATTTCCATGTATTTCTTTATGATTAAATTGCATTTTCATCACAACCAGACATTGTTCTTCCTTTGGAGAAGCTGAGTCTTGACTGCTTTTAGTAAAAGACATAGTCTTAAACTCAGAACTAAGGAGATAATTTGTACTAGGAAAATCTACATAGTAAGTGTATTCCTGTTTTTGACTGGGAGACAGTTCCCTTTTGTATAAATTTCCACATCTACACCTCCTCCTCCCCTTTCTTTTCTTGCAAGGATAGTCTGTTTTAATTTTTAGTCAACTAACATAAATGTAAGGTTAAGCTAAATGATAGTACAGGTTTAGTTGTTTTGTGTTGTTTTGTTTTGTTCCTGGCTGTCCTGGAATTCACTCTGTCGACCTGACTGGCCTCAAACCCAGAGATCTGCCTGCCTCTGCCTCCCAAGTGCTGGGATTAAAGGCTCGAGCCACCACTATCACCTGGCTTCTTAGTCCAATTTTTAAAATGAAATGCAACATCCTCTATCTGACTCCTCTCTGTTCTTAAACACACTTAGTAGAATTAACTGGCTTTTTAAAAATTATTACAGTTTTGTTTTTTAAGGCAGTAGCTCACACTGTAGATCAAGCTAGTCTTGAATGTATGTAGAAATCTACCTGCCTCTGCCTCTATCCCATATAAGCTCTATTATTTGAAAGACCATAAAGTTTAAAACACTCAGGTATCACAATAGTTTTAATAATTTAACAGTGTACAAATAGACATTCAAATATCATTATACTTTCTGTATACAGGTTTAAAAAAAAAAAA